>APFE031429641.1:60526-98395 GCA_000404065.3 Pinus taeda | reverse complement strand
CCCCCCCCCCAAAACAAGCTTATTGACCAGGTATTTCAATGCGGAATGATCCGTATACATCTTAAAATTGCCACCTAGCAAGTAGTGTCTAAACTTCTGGAGTGCGTATACCATGGCTAATCCTTCATGCTTGGTGGTGGAATAGTTCTTCTCTGCCTTAGATAACCTTCTGCTTGCGAACGTTATAGGATGGTCCAAGTCTCCTCTACCAGCCTGTGTCAGTACTGCTCCCAGCGCTATGCATGACATGTCAACATGTACACGAAACTCCTTCTTCCAATCTAGGAAGACTAAAATCGACAGGGTGACATCCAATACATCCAAGCTTTTCTTATAGTCCTTGTTCTAGCATAATGTGGCATCCTTTTTTAGCAACTTCTCCATAGGTGCAGTGATCTAGACATAGCCATTGATAAACTTTTTGTAATATCTGGTATGTCCTAGGGTAGCACACAGCTGTTTTAGAATCCTCAGTGCTTCTAAGTTAAGTATCACTGCAATCTTCATGGGATCTACCATCAGTCCCTGTCTACAAACCACATGACCTAGCAGGGTCCCAAAAGGAACACAAAACAGACACTTCTTCAGATTGAACATGATCTGGTATCTTCGACAAGTATCTAGCATCACGTGCAAACTTGCTACATGGCGTTTCACCAGCCCAAACATAGTCCAGTCATCAAAGTATACTTCTAGGAACTTGTGAATAAATTCCTTGAATGTCGCAACGACTACTTGCAAAAAAATTGCAGGCGCATTTTTCAATTTGAAAGGCATTACAATGTATTGAAAACACCCCCACCCAGTCGTGAAGGTCATCTTGCTCCTATCCTCCAACGCGATTTTGATCTGATGGTACCAAAAGAACCCATCAGTGAAGGAATATGCCTCCTAGCCACCTACATTGTCCAACACTTCATCAGGGAATGGAGTCAGGAAAGGATCATGTACACAAGCGTCATTCAACTTCCTGAGATCTACACATATCCTTATCTCATCCTTCTGCTTATTTTCTTGTACCGCCATTGGGCTCACCCAATCAGATTCTTCCACGAGCTCAATGATGCATGTCAAGAGCATCTTGTCTAGATCTAAGCGAACCTTATCCTTATGCTTCGGATTGAGATGGTCAGGTCTTTCCTTAATCGGATTCGCATTGGGCTTCAACGTAATCTTCATAATACCTAGGTCCCCAATTATCCCTTTTAGATCTGTAAACTTGGTATGGAACAAATCTTGGTAATCTCTAATCTATTGGTAGGGAGCAATTCAAGCACCTTATCCACCATCGTGTCATCCCAGTAATCTCTAATCTTCATGAATTTGGGCTTAGCCTCCATACCAATATTTACCTATTTCGTTTTAGTGGCATAGTTATATCAAGATTCTCAATCTGTGGTCCTTCAACCTTGCAGTGCCCTTCTGTTTCAGGGATTTTAATCTTTCACGGATCCTCATCTTCTTCTTCAGTGATTACGTTATAACATTCTAGCGCATGACTCAAATGAGTGGTCCAATTAGGTTTAATCAGGTCCAAAGGATCCTGTGGTATCCTAAAGATCATTTCTTTCACTTCTTGTAGCACTTCCTCAATACAGTCAAACCCATATTCAAAGCTAAATGTCATTATGAATCCCTTACGTAGAATATCCCATTCACCTGTACCATGGCAGAGCTCCGTTTCTAAGTACCAGTTCTTCGGGATGACATCCAAAGTGTGACAGAACAAGTGCACCCATTCTAGTTGGGGCTTCTCCCCATAAGCTTGAGCCCATTTGACCAAGTGCGTGCACAGATCATCCTGACCATCATATTTTTCCACGATTCACACCTTCGGCTTCCCAAATTGTGTTCTCATCATCCTTCTACACTCGTGCCAATCATCAAAGCTACCCTTATGCGTACCCCACCATCTTGCAGGCGTAGCGCACAGTCCCCAGTTCAAAGCTTGGAAGCGCTGCTTTTCTGGTACCTCCCTCTCAAATGCATCCAAAAAGATATCTACATCATTCAAACCATCATTAGTGGGCAGATCTCTTACATCTGATGACACACAATGTAGCAACTAGGTCATCATGTTACAGCTTAGTGTGGTTACTTCATGTAACTGATTTTGCCAGCACTCTAATTCTTCATCAAAGTCAGAAGTTTAGAAAATCTCATGATCCCATGTAATTCGTCCATCTGTTGTTGGATTCACCCAATCTTAGTCTTGCACTGTTATCTTATAGATACAATCCAGATCATCATCACTCTCATATTCACAGACTGGTTCAATATAGCGTGATCCTTCAACGAGATCTATGGAACTATTACATGTAGTGATTTCTTCTCAAATATCATCTTCTGCTTCTTTAGGTTGATTACACCGTTCATATCAGTAGCCCAATCAATGTCGAGGAGCACAAGGTAGGGGTTGCTCTCATCTACAATTTCTATTACTTCAAAGTCAACCAGCTTGCTCGCACCTTCAATATCTATAGTCACCCCTTGCAGCCGCCCCATGGGGATGATCTTCTGTTGATTTTTCATCCTTAACTGAATTAGAGACCACTGTAGTGTGGGTCTTCCCATTTGTTCCCAAGTCTACTTCGTTGGACATTCACACCTGACCCCAGGTCCAAAATAACCTTATCCATTTCTTATTCTCATATATGTGCGATCAGCCTCATCTCTCATCTTGTCCTTGTTTTATGCTTACCAATATTTCGTACCACGCACGGTTCACCCGGAGTGTTTCTAGCACATCTCTTTATAAGCTCCTGTAATCCCTTCACAGCCTTGCTATCACACAGCAACTTCATGCAGGTTCCTAGAAAGGTCATAAGTATAGAAGGATCCATTTCCTAATCAGGCTTATCCTTGCTCCCTGAGGTGGAGGCCTCAGCAAAGCTCTTCTTTGCTTCCATGAACGTTTTGTGTGCGTGCTCCAAATCAAATTCAACCTCCTTTGTCAAAGCTTTGTGAGCCCATGCGTTGTCTTTGGGATGTTTCCCCTTATCATTCCCTGTTGAAATTCCACTTTGGAGCACTATATTCGCATTCAAATCCAATTCACAAAGTTAAGACCTCATCATCTATAGGTTCTAAGTCGGTTGAGGTGGTAGCGCCCTTTTGTCGCGTATCCTCACTATCAATGTAGGACAATCCTCTGTTTCATGATCAAACAGAGTGCAATATTTGCACGATGGATGTGTTGGGTTAGTGCAATTGCGAGCATAGTGTCTTGGTCCTCTGCAATTGTAGCAGATTAGCTGTCCCCAACATCTGCCAGGTCCTCCTCTGCCTTGGCCTCGTCCGCACCCCTAAAAACCCATTCACACCATCCTTGTGCTCTAGTCAAGGGGGCTTATTTCTTCCTGAACCCTATAGGTGGGTGTTTTATCCATCATCAATTCATAGCTTCTGCAGTTGCGCCCATCATTCCCTACCGACCTACAGAAGTTGCAGAACAATTGTTGCAGTGTTTGTACAAACTTCTGCAATAGATGACAGTTATCTGTCATATGTTTTCCTGCTACCTGACATATAGCACACCACAATGCAGGCCCCACGCTTGGTCCTACTTGGGCTTCCAGCCTCAAAGGCATTTGTCCCCCTCCTGTAATATAGTTTGAAAATACTAGGCAATGTTCTTTTTCATGCACCTAAACCTTGCATTTCAGGGACCATACCTCTTCACACACCTCTGGTCAAACTGTTTTGTCCTGCTTCAAACTTTGCATCTCAAGGAAAATATTTTGCAACTATGCATGGGTATGTTGAACCCCCAAATTTGGATCTTGCATTAGTGTTTCATGCAGTCTCATTGAAATCTCCAAGGCCTCTGCCTGAGTCGTTATATTCTGTTGTGACACGGCAATCCTTAGGTGTGGCAGGAGTGAAGCCATGAACAATTCGTGGTGCTTTCCATCTGTTAAGTTCATATTATCTTTGCAGATTTTACACTTCAATATATGATATAATCCCCAAGGTGTCTAACCTAGTTTCATCATGATTTCCTTGAACCCCACAATCGATTGCGCCTCAGATTTAGGCCTACTTAATTCTTTATTCAGCATGGTCTAGATGTTTGCCACTTCAGCATTTAGGTTATCATTAGAGAATTTAATGTACCAAGTTAGCATGCGATCCTATAGAGCACTAACCAGTGTTTCCTTATTTATGTGATCATCTATAACACCCTGAGCTTCCCACACATCTTTCACAACAAACCAAAACTGGTCCGGGTCCTCATTTCCAAAGCCTTTGAACAAAGGCAGCTTCACTGAATTTGCCATGTTGAACCGCAGTGGAGGTGGAGATGGTATGGGTGAAGTTGCAGGTGATGGTGGTGAATTTGGAGGTGGTGTGGGTGGAGGTGGAAGTCATAGGAATCCTTGTATTATTAACTGGATAGCACTTCGCGGAGAAGCCTTCTCGACTCCCACTTCGTCACCCAATGGAGGTGAAATCAAAGGACTATATTCAGGACCCTTTCTTCCTTCATTCCTATAAGTCTTTCCATTTCGCGTAGCCCCAAACATCAAGGTAGCTGCATAACCTGTTTTTCGCATAATAACATTTTAATCCAGGTGTTCAAAGACTTTAAGTACTTAACTTGCTGACCATTGAAAAAGTGTCACTCCGCCTAGTTGTATCTGGCTAAGGTATCAACCGCGAATTCAGTCACAAATCCTCCTATGATGCAGTCGAGCCAATGATCGATAGCACGGGTGATCTTATCCTCAGAGGTTTTTAGTCTCTGTACTAACTTCGGGATCCAGACAATAGGACCGTTAAGTCTCCACCTTCCTTAACAATTTGCTAGCTTCGCGATCCACTCGTATAGCTCAACTGGAAAGGAATAGAAAAATATCTCATGGATCCCTGTATATAGGTACCTGTCTAGCCATTGTTCCTTTTTTCAGTCACGTATTTTTTTTCTCCTGCCCAACAAATTTGTGGATATTTCTATCCAACCAGTCTCTGATCTCATTCTTATTTGAATTCCAGTAATACAACATCACACATCTCTTATGCAAATTCTGGTCTCGGCAATGAAACCATTTGTTGGCTTGGTGGGGCCTGATCCAGGTTCAGCATTAGTTAGCGAAACAAATTCTTACACTACTAGCCCTTTCAGCATCAGCCCATGGAGCGCAGACCAAAGTCTCACCTGAAGTAGTGTGGGGGATGTTGGAACCAATTTTCCGCACCCTGAGATGGTTTTGATGTCAGTTTATTCCTTCTATTCCTACTCTTGTGCAGGTCGTTAAGTTCTAGGACTCTATCTGTCTAGCCCTTTATTCGTCCCTTCAATACCTCCTTGAAGGGGTACAATTGGCCTTCGCACAGCCCTACCTTGCAATTAAAGTACTTTCGCGTTGCTAGGGTAGCGTATCATGCAGATTCCTAACCTAGCTTAAGTGTCTTACTTATCTTATTAAACAATCACAGTTAGTGCCACGTAAATAGATATCCTTATTTGCATTCAATTATCCAATATAATTACATACATTCACGCATCACCTAAGCATTATAAGTGAAATTCATACACAATATGACAAGATGCATTAACAGGAAATAAAGACAAAGAATTTGTAGAATACTTATCTTTAATTATATCTTCATATGATTCCAAACTCTATCCACCCTGCACACATAGCTGCAAGGGTCTGTGCACTCAGCTGCGGACTTATACCCTAGGCCTCTACGCACTTAGCTATAGAGCCTCTGCCTACGCTAAGACCCGAAACTTAGACTTGTCTCCTTATCGCTCAAGAATCCTTCTACAACCTATGACTAATATCCACTACTTAGAGCTTACTTACTTTGCTCTTTTTATACAATCCCATGGTCCATGGACAACGCTTTATGACTCATGACACCTCCATGCTCCGTGACCACAAAATGTGGAGTCTTTACAATTTTATTACAAAATTCGACCCAAAACATGGGCTTTTAGCCCCAAAACTATCCTTGGTGGTTCTCGTTCCCAACAATAGTATACACCAAAACTCCACACAATTACTGGGTGTATTTTCCTTCATTGAGGATGACAGTTGTAAGGAGAGGTGTCAAGTTAGATGAGGACAAGGCTATGAGATGCTCTCTAGAATGAGAACTGAGTATCCCTCCAGAGAAAGAGCTTCTAGCACCAAAGGAGGAGCCTCAAGATGAGATCTAAGAGGTGGTGGAGCAGCCACATGCATAAGAGAAGATAGGAGGGAGATTGGATGCACCCACTTAGCCAGAATCCTCAAGAGAGGGGATAAATCAAATCATATAAGTTGATATATTGTTGCGGGGTGCATGGGAAAATGTGGGAGTCCCCAAATCTCAGCGTCGGTATAGGAGGTTACCTAATAGGTACATTGGGTACATGGATCTCATGATGGATCTCATTCAGATAGAGCCTTCCTCATTTGAGGAAGAATATTCTCAACCTATTTGGGTTGATGCCCTGGTGGAAGAATACGAATCCATCATGAAGAACATTATATGGGAGGTGGTGTGAAGGCCAGAAGGGAAAGCAGTGGTTGGTTCAAGATAGATCTACAAAGTGAAGCATGCAATAGATAGGATCATTGATAAGTGTAAGGCCATATTTGTGGCCAAAGGATTTTCTCAGATAGAGGTAGTGGACTACGAGGAAACATTTTCACCAGTTGCAATATATTCCTCAATTAGATCCATTCTAGCATTGGTTGCACAAACGAGGTGGAAAATCCACCAGATAGATGTGAAGACCTCCTTTCTCAACAGTGTTGTTGAGGAGGAAATTTACATAGAGCATCCAGAAGGTTTGAAACATATTATCAAGATTTTCATGTGTGCAGACTCAAGAGAGCATTGTATGGTCTTGAACGGGCACCTCGAGGATGGTACACTCAGATAAAAAATTATCGCATAGGATTGTGTTTCACAAAAAGTGAAGTAGATGTGAACCTCTATCACATTGGGGTAGATGGTAAGTTGCTTATTCTTGCTTTATATGTTGATTATTTAATATTGACGGGTGATGAGAAATTGGTTCACTCTTACAAATAGGATCTTGCAAGGGAATTTGAGATGAAATACATGGGCCTCATGCATTACTTCCTTGGGCTAGAAGTATGGTAGGGTGATGGTGAACTGTTTGTGTCTCAAGGAAAGAATTCTACTAAGATACATTAGAGGTTTCACATGAAAAATTGTAACCCATGGACAAACCTTTATCTATAAATCGTAGGAAGGGGTATGCTTCTTTAGGTGAGGAAGTTGATGCTACCATTTACAGGCAACTTATGGGTTCACTAATGTATATTGTGAACATGCGACCCAACATGTGCTATGCAATCAACCAGCTTAGCCAAACTATGGTAAGGCCTACCAAATTATTTTTGATGGCAATAAAGCATGTGTTAGGATACCTCATAGGAACTTCCCAGTATGGATTATGGAATAGACAGACAGAGGGAGTGAAGTTGCAAGGCTTCACTAATGCAAATTAAGCATGGAGTAAATTCAATAGGAAAAGTAGATGTGTTATCTTCAGTGTTGGGTCCCCAGTTGTTTCCTAGTACAGCAGGAACTAGAGGTTTGTGCACTCAGCTAAGCAAAGGTTTAATACATGGTTACAAGTCAAGGAGCATGTGAAGCAATCTATATGAGAAAAATATATGTGTGACTATTTAGTCAAGAGATGGACCCGACAGTGATATATTGTGATAATATGAGTTGCATTAATCTCTTTGAGAATTTGGTATTTCATGAGAGGTCCAAGAACATTGATATATGATATCATCATTTGTAGGGTTGTGTTCAGAGGAGAATTATGTTGCTCTAGTACATTCCAACTGAGGAACAAGATGTTGACATATTGAGAAAGGCATTTTGAAGAGTTAAATTCGAATTCCATGGGTCAGGATAGAGTCACTTGAAGGTTAGTTTGCAATGGGAAAGCACTCTAACTCAGATATTTGTTAGTTAACTGATTAATCATCCCAAAACAACTAGTGGATGCTTAGAATTTGAGTTCCTCGGCTAAAGTGGAGATGACAAGGCAGAGTAACATCAGTTGTAGACTATTCTTGAGTGTACAGGTGTTGCATGCAATCAGCGATAAATCCTTGGGGATTGCATAATCAATTTGGAGGAAATTCCTAAAGAATAGGGCCTAATATCCTTAGGATTTGTGCAAGGAAATAGGAGCCTTGATGAGAAAATATTTGGCTGAGTGTTGTCCATATCTTGTTCATTGAGTAGGAGAACAATTATTCTTTTGTAGTATGAGCTCAAGACTGGAGCTAGCAATTGTAATAGTTTCTCAATTCATTGATTAATGCAAAGAGGCTCTGAGGGGTTTTTCTCAGTTGGGTTCCCTTAGAAATCATTGTGTATTTATGGTTTTTCTTATTGCATGTCTATGCATGTTGTTTTGAAGTGTGAATTTCATTATGTAGATCAGTAGAGTAGAATTATGTCTAATGATTTTTAGTTAGAATTCTTGAGCAGTTGCAATTTCTATCAAATTTATACACTTAGGCCATGGTGGCGAATAATGTGGATTAAGGGTGATGTGGCACCACAATGGTGTGACACGTGGCACCCAGAATTAGCCTTTTGGTAGGACCAAGTGGCCTAAAAATGGATGACACATGGTGCTCTCAAAGGAGGCCACATGGACTAGGTCATGTCAGCATAACATCACCACAAGTTGATGTCACCCTGATGGTTTTCGAAGGAGCACACCTAGAAAATCCCAAGTAATTTATATTCCAAGGAACATATAGTTTCCCAACAAATGAAAAAGAAGGGGGTTTTATCCTAGCAGTTTTGGAAGGTTGATGTTAGAGTGACATCACCCCATCAATTTCAGAAGGAGTACCGTGAAAAAGGGCTAGGGTAATGTTCCAGAACAGAGGCAATTGATGGAAATAATTATGTCCCATGCGCATCTACAGAGGGGCTATATGGAAATTTTGGAAAAGGTTCAGGATTAGGTAGCATGCCATAGGGGTGTGCCATGACAACACTATAAAGGAAAGAATATGATATGAATTCATCAGGATGTGGCAGTGAGATAGGATTGCATGTGGGAACCACATAGGTGCCATGTGGAAGGACATGGCGATGTGGGAAGAGGTCATCAACAAAACCTTTAAATGGCAATATCTTTCAATACAAAAGTCAAATTGAGGCAAAATTTTACATCTCTATAAATATCTTGATGAGACAAATGCAATAGCAACATTTATTTTAAGTTTCAAAGAGTTTCAAAAATGATGAAATTTTATGACCCCAATTCCATAACGAGACCTCAGAGGCTGGATCAATGCTAGTAACACCCTCTTCTACCCTTAGTATGGGATATGGTTTGGAAGGGGGTATGTTACAGATTGGTTTTGGCTTGAGGGGGCCTGACCCAGGTTTAGCATTAATTAGCTAAACAAATCCCTACACTACTGGCCCTTTCAGCATCAGCCTGTGGAGGGTGGACCAAAGTCTCACCTAAAGTAGTATGGGGGGATGCTAGAAGCAAGTTTCCACACCTTGAGATGGTTGTGATGTTGTTTGATTCCTTCTATCCCTACCTTCATGTAGGTGGCTTCACTCTAGGGCTTGTAAGACAAACCCTCTATTCCAACCTTCAATACCTTTGTGAAAGTCTATAATTGACCTTTGCGCAGCCCTAACCTATGGCTCAAGTACTTTCTCACCGCTTTGGCAGCGTGCTGTGTAGATTCCCCAGTTATCCTAAGTGCTTTCATTATCTCGTTAAATACTTAAATTTAACACCGCGTAAGCAGATATTTGTAATTGCATTCAGTTATTTAATGTAATTGCATCCATTCACGCATCATATAAACATAATAAAGGAAATTCATACATAAAATATCCAAACACATCAACAGAAAAAAGATGCAGAAATTCCAAAATAACTCCTTTTATTAATATCTTCCAAGTGTTTACAGACTATATCCACCCTGCGCACACAACTACAGGGGTCCACGCACTCAGCTGCGTACTTCTACCCTAGGCCTCTGCACACTCAACTGCAGAGCCTCTATCTATGCTACAACCCAAGACTTATAATTCTACTTTAGAGCTATCACTCTATTACATGATCTGTCATTCTATTCATTTTCCTAACTACTTAGAGCTTAGCTCTTTTTATATAATCCCATGGTCCATGGACCATAGGTAGGTCTCTTACAACCAAATTTAATTTACAAAACTAAGGGTGAACTACCATTTTTGACACATAACACCTTCGTGCTCCACGACCACAAAATGTGGAGTCTTTACAATTATATTACAAAAAATGACTTAAACATGGGATCTTAGCCCCAAAATTTCCCTTGGGGAATCCCACTCCAACAGGCCCCTAACACAAACATCGTGACTCACACTCGAGTCACTTGGTATATGCAAAGATATTTGTGTGAAGCCCATCTAGCTCAACCCGAATGATCACAACTTCAGCCGTGCACTAAGCTGCTACCTTCTTCACATCTTCAACTATATTCTTGGTTACTGCTCCTACACTGTTAGCCTGAAGTTATTGTTGTGTCGCTTGCAGAGTTGCAAGTGTTCCTTCCATGTTTCCAGTGACTACATAAGATTCCTCCAACCAAGGCTTTAGTCATGCCTTCAACACTACTTCCTTGTGCAGCGCTGCATCCACCTGTTCCTTCAGCTACTTGGCTTCCTGCAGCTTCGCTAGCCTCTGTGTCAGCACGACAGTTCGCGTTGTACCCTTAACTTTATCATAGTACTATGGGAGACAGTGCGCTTCTGTCTCTAGCCTCTAGATGTTTGGGTCCTCCTGCAAGCTGGTCAGGACCTCAAACGATTGCTCGAACAAATCTGTACAGTTTGTTACTACACTCTCCAACATCGTGACTTCTTTTGTGACAGCAGCTGCCCACTATTCCTTTACCTCTTGCAGTTTTGAAGGTTGGGCCCTCAACTAGAGCTCTGTAATCTGTAGGTTCAACTCCAAATGAACTCGCGCCATCCTTGTCCAAGTGTCATGCACCTAGTGGCCAATTTGCGGATGCAGACCTCGACTGACTCCTCCTCTAGAATGGCCAATCTGGGACCATTCTCCATGCCTCCTCCATGACCTATATGATCTTCTTGCTCTGGCTAGTTGCTTCGGCCTTAGCAGTGATGGTAGAATTTTGTTGTAGGGCCATTTGTTCGATGTTTATCATATGTTCACTGATCACCTGGAGGGTGCAGCGCACACGAGCCCTCAGCTCTGTAATTACTCCATCCTGCAAGAGGTGGAGTGCTTCATGTGGAAACGTTGCTAGGTTCAGTCCAACTCCATTCAAGGCACTGATAGTGGGCTTGTCAGCCTCATTTTCTGTGGTTAGTGCTCCATCTGGTAGCACTATCGCATTTGAAGCCTTCATGCATAGCATATCGGCAGCCTCTAAGGTGCCAATATCCAAGATGGTAGATAGCATACCATCTTGCAATGCATGAGTCTGTAACTCCTGCAGCCTAGTCTGGATGGCCTCTAGGATTATCTACTATTGCTTTTCAAATTGCTACAGTGCCTCTGTGTTGACATCTCTAACTATGTCACCAATGTCATATAAGTCACCCTCCATTAATGCGATAGGGTCTAGCGATGTCTTGGTTGCCTTGGATTTCTTTTTGGACCCTCCCTTCTCCATCTCTCTCAGGCGCTTAATGTGGGCAGACACATCCTGAGAGTCCACGTTGTGCTACTCTGTGTCCTCCTCTTCAGACTTAGGTGAAGGCGACCACACACCTTTGTCAAAGCCCTGCTTTGTACCACTTGTCTATTTTCCTACCTCCTTTCCTATCTGTTCCACCTGGGCCTTCTCAACAACCTCCATTTTCCTCTTTTTGACCAGTGACACCATCTTCAGCTTAGCCTCTTCCTTCTTCTTCTGTACAGTGGAATTTCTTCCACCCACTGCGAAGTTCGTGGTAGTGTGCCACTCCGCCAACCATTTATTAAGCATTGCACCGATGGCATCATCTGTGGCCAAGTATGGCAAATTGTACCACTTCTACGCAGGATCCTTCCACACCCTAATTGATATTCAATGGAAATCAGCTTTAAATTTGACATAGATCTGTAGGTTAGCATATATCGTGGGTGAAAATAGCATCTTGCAATTGGTGGCCATCCTGATATTCATTTCCATCAAGATTTAGGAGATCTTGTTGTCCCAAACTCACTTTGTGTCCTTGGTTGCCCATAGCGAAGTGTACTTCGTTGCTTCAGGAAGTTCTGTCATGACCAAAGGGAATTGGCTTTCCTCTGGTATCTCCCATGCTACCAACATAATCGACAGTAAGAGCCACACATAGTGGAATGTCTTGCTCTACTCTTGTGCTTCACAGCAGTTCACTAGGAAATCTCTATGAAGGTAGTCCAACCAATTAAACTGGAATCCTTCCACTCACTGCTGTGTGAGCGCAACAACAGGCACTAGCACCTCATCAGTAGGACACTTCCACATCACCTTCCCTGCAAGGATCTATGCTTCTACCTTCACAGCGGGGTCGCAGATGCTGGAGATAACATACCCATGCGGTTTCTTCACTAGTCTGAACTTCTCCTTCATTGATTCTTAGAGTGCCTGCTCACCACCCTTGTCGCCAAATATCATAGTTGGATTTTCACCTTATACAGTAGGTGCATTATTCTATGAATCAACATATCAATGATGGGTATCGACACGTCCAGCCACAGACACCCATCATTCACCAAGCATAGTAGTTGCTTGATGACCAACACTGTCATGGGGGTGCAATTATAGTGCGGCACCCAGATCAGGTTCATCAATCCTGCCTTCTCTACCCCCTTCATCCACTTCTGCGGCTCCAATGCTGTCATCCCCGTATTCGTGTCTATGATTTGGTGCATTAGTTGTTCAGTCGCTATGTGCGGGAACTTCTCGTGGTCTGCCAAGTTCCAGTCTTTGAGCTTCAATATCGGTACCCCTGCCAAATGCGGACCATCAAAAGCAATTTCATCTGGTAGCATAGGGGTTTGCAGGGGAGTCTTACTTTCATCAATTTCCTTTGGGACCTTGGACTTAGGCTTGCGCGGAGAGACATACTCCAGCAATCATGTAATAGGGCCTGTACCCTGGGCTTCAACCTCCTCTATTTCCACTCCCACATCCTCATCGTCCATCGGGATGTCTTTGATATCCTCCTCCTCTGCTTCTAGGTTTATATCCTTAACTTTCTCCTAGGCAGTGGGCTTTGGTGGGTTTCGTCTTGGCGATGCGCGCACTAGTATGGCAGGTTGCTTTCCCTTCTTATCCTTCATGGTCTCCTTGGTTGGGATTGGCTTCGGTCTCGACATTCTCAGGGATTTAGAGACCTCCACCAATACTTCAACTACTTCTGGGGCAGCTACTTCAGCCCCCATATCAATTTCCTGCACATTCTCCTCAAATGCCACTCCTTCGGTGTCCATAGTTTATACGCATGTCGACATGACGTTATTCACTAGTTCTTGTGTCTCCTTTAACAATTGTTCAAATTCTAGATTTGCTACCAGATCTTGAAAGAATTCATAGTTCATGTGCACCTGAGATCACAATAACTCAATTCTCAAAATGCCAAGTTTTTTTTGTTGGACAGCCACTTGTAATTTATAGGGCATTTTGAATTCAAATCCGACCATTGGCGGCAGATTTTCAAGGATCTAAGCCATAAATTTTGTCTTAAATGTCAAGCTCTCACTCCTTTTGGCCTCACTTCTTTTTCCTTTTCATGAACAGTGACTTTAATGGTCACTTTCTGGCTAACCTACTCAATTTCTCCCTAGGTAGCGCAGCTCCCTCTGCGCTGCCGCAGACCTAGTGACACATCCTTATTTCGCACCATCTTCCAATCGCACAGCTCCCCATCCTGAGCAGTGTATTTTATAGACCCGCACCTCCTTTTAACTGCCTGGAGTGCTAAGAATGTGCTACTTTCATTTAGTCACATGGCCAGACCACCAGTGTATGGCTTCAAGCGACTGCCATTCACCTTTCCTAGGAAGGGTTCTCCATTTAATTTGGCTAGTTGTATTGCTCTTGCATCGGTAATCTCCTTAATAACATAAGGCCCTAACCAGTGAATCCTAAATTTCCCTGGAAATTTATCAAAATTACTATAATATAACAAAACCAAGTCATTTACCTTAAATGTGCACAACTTGATGTGTCATTCATGCCATGCCTTTTCACGCTGCTTTTGGACCTGCTAGTGAAATCCAGCCAAAAATCTTTCTTCTTCGAGCTCATCTAGTTGTGCGAGCCTCTCCTCCAGGGCTCTGCAGTCCATCATACCTATGAGCATTGTTATGCATAGACTAGGCACAAGGCATTCCATAGGCATTACCGCTTCCACACCATAGACAAGCCTAAAAGGGGTTTATCGAGTCAACTTCTTACATGTCGTTCAATCAGCCCACAATACTGCAGGTATGCATAGGTCCCAATCACTTTGCTGAGCATTGAAAACTTTGGTCAACGTTTTTTCAAGCACTTTGTTAAATGTCTCCACTGTCTCGTTGGCTTGTGGGTGATAAGGTGTGCTCTTCTGGTGGTATACCTAAAATTCCTTTGTTAGTACGACGATCGTCTATTTTAGGAAGTGCATACAACGATCACTCATCAAGATCTTCAGACATCCAAATCACGTCAATACATGCTCAAATAGAAACTTTGAAGTAGTCGTGCCTGTGCAATCCTTCATCGACTACGCTTATGCCCAATGAGTCAAATACTCCATCGCAGTGATAATGTACCTTGCTCCTGTCTTTCCTTGTGGCTAAATGGATCCTACAAAATCTATTGCCCACTTCTCGAAGGGTTGCAACATCATTTGTGGATTCAAACACATTTCATCCCTTCGCAATTGTATGCCCGTTATTTGACATACATCACACACCTTGCAATATGCTTTTGAATCCTGATGAAGGGTTGGCCACCACAACCCTGCGTGTAGAATCTTCTGTGTGGTTGCTCTCCCTGCATAATGTCCTCCCTCGGCGCCTCCATGAGTGTCCATGAGTATGTTTCTTCTTTCGAACTAAACTACATGCCATTGCAATATCTCATTAGTCCCCATCTTATATAAATTCCCAGCAATGACAGAGAAATTTTCCATGCATACCACTAATTCCTTCTTTTACTGGATAGTGTATCCTTCCAATGCAGTTCCTGTTGTTAGGAATTGTAGTATATTGTCAAAATGACTATCCACGATGTGCACTACAAATAGTTGTGCGTTAGGAAATTCTTCTTCCAAGTTAGTAGGTTCCTCCCTTGTTTCGATGTGCGACATATGCTCTGGTCTCGTGTTCAATCATTCAGGCTTCACAAAAACTTTAAAATCATACCCCTGGAACAATAAGAACCACCTGTAGATTCTCTACCCCAACACAAGCTTATTGACCAGGTACTTCAGTGTGGAGTGATCCATATACTTCTTGAAATGGCCTCCCAGCAAGTAGTGCCTATACTACTGGAGCACATACACCATATCTAGCCCTTCGTGCTCAATGGTGGAATAATTCTTCTCTGCTTTGGCGAAACGCATGCGCAGATCATCCTGCCCATCATAATTTTCTATCATTTTCATCTTTGACTTCCCAAATCATGTTCTCATCATCCTCCTACATTCGCACCAATCATCAAAGCTTCCTTTATGCTACCCCACCATCTTACAGGCATAGCACGTATTGCCCAGTCCAACACCTAGAAGCATTGTTTTTCTGGTACCTCCCTTTCAAATGCATCCAAAACGATATCTACCTCATTTATACCATCATAAGTAGGCATATTTCTTACCTCTAACATCACACAGCATAGCGATCAGGTCATCATGTTGCAATTTAGCTTAGTTACTTCATCTAACTGATTCTCCCAGCATTCTATTTCTTCATCGGAGTCCAAAGTGAAGGAACTCTCGCCATCCCATGTAATCTGTCCATTTGTGGTGGGATTCACCCAATACTAGTCTCATGTTGTTATCTAATAGATATAGTCCAGGTTTTCATCACTCTCATAATCGTGGTCAGGTTCAGTATAGCGTGATCCTTTAGCAGGATCGATGGGTACTATTACGTGCAGCAATTTCTTCTCAAAGATAATCTTTCTCTTCTTTAGATTGATTAACCTATTCATATCAGTAGCCTAGTCAATTCCCAGGAGCACAGGATAGGTATTTCTATCTTCCAATATCTCTATTACTTCAAAATCATCCAGTGCGCTCACTCCCTCAATATCCACAGTCACCCCTTGCGGTCGCCCCATGGGGATGATCTTCTGCTGATTCGCCATATTTAGATGAATCAGAGACCATTGCAGCACAGGTCTCCCCATTCGCTCCCAAGTCTTCTTTGGTAGGACATTCGCATCTGACCCCAGGTCCAAAATAACCTGATCCATTTCATACTCTCCTATCCGTGTGGCCAGTCTCATCTCCTGCTCCATCCTTGTTTTATGCTTACCAATCTTTTGTACTACATTCGGCTCACCTCGCGCAGTTCAAGTGCATCTATTGATGAGCTCTTGTAACCCTTTTACAGCCATACTATCACCCAGTAACTTCATATAAGTCTCTAGGAAAGTTGTGAGCATAGAGGGGTCCATCTCCTGCTCTGGATTATCCTTACTTCCTGAGGTGGAGGCCTCAATGAAGCTCTTCTTAGTTTCCATGAAGGTTTCATGTGCGCACTCAAAATCAAACTCAACCTCCTTTGTAGGTGCTTTGTGAACCCATGTATTGTCTTCTGGTTGTTTCCCCTTGTCATCTCCTGTCATGATTCCAATTCTGAGCATTATATTTACATTTGGATCTTCCTTGCGTGGCTCAGGCATCATCATATGCAAGTTTTGAGTCAACAGAGGTGGTAGTGCCCCTTTGTCACATATCCTAGCTATCAGTGTAGGACAGTCTTCTGTTGGATTAGTGCAATCACGGGCATAGTGTCCTGGTCCTTCGCAATTATAGCAAATCAACTATCCTTGACCTCTACCAGGTACTCCTCCGCCTTGGCCTCTTCCATGCCATTGAAATCTTGGCTGTGCCATCCCTGTGCTCTGGTCAAGGGGCCACGTTTTGGCCTGAACCCTATAGGCGGGAGTTCTATCCATCATCAGTTCATAGCTCCTACAAGTACACTCATCATGCCCTACTGACCTACAAAAGTTGCAGAACAGCTGTTGTGATGTCTATACAAACTTCTGTAGAAAGTGACAGTTATCTGTGGCATGTTTTCCAGCTACCTGACAGATAATGCACCATAATGTAGGCCCCACACTAGGTCTTGCTTGAGCTTCTGGCCTTAAAGGCATCGGTCCTCCTCCTGCAATATAGTTTGCAAAGACTAGGAAATGGTCTTTTTCATGACCCTAACTCTTACATTTCAAGCAACATACCTCCTCACGTACCTTTGGTCAAACCGTCCTATCCTACTTCATACTTTGCATCTCAAGGCACATATTCTTCAGCTGTGCATGGATCTACTGAACTCCTAGATTTGGATCTTGCATCAAAGTTTCATGTAGTCTCATGGCAATCTCCAAGGCATATGCTTGACTAGTTATCTTCTGCTACGACAGCGCACTCCTTAAGTGTGGTAGTAGTGAAGCCACAAACCACTCACGATGTCATCCATCTGTGAAATTCATGTTGACTTCATGGATTGTACATTTCAACCTTTGATCTAGTTCCCAAGGTGTCTCACTTGGTTGCATCATGATCTCTTTGAATCCCACAATCGATTGTGCCTCAAATTTAGGCCTACTAAATTCCCTATTCGGTGATGCCTGGATGTCTGCCACTCCAGCATTCAAGTTATCACTAGAGTACTTAATATACCAGGTTAGTGCGGTGTCTTGTAAAGCACTAACTAGTGTCGCCTTCTTTATATGATCATCTCTAACACCTTGAGCTTCCCATGCAACCCTCACAACGAACCAGACTTGGTCTGGGTCCTCATTTCCCAAGCCTTTGAACAAAGGAAACTTCACTGTATTCACCATACTAAACTGCAGTGGAGGTGGAGGTGGTACGGGTGAAGTTGGAGGTAAGGGTGGTGAAGTCGGAGGTGGTTAGGGCAGAGGTGGTATTCGTGGGAATCCTTGTCTTATTAACTGAAGAGCACTTCGCGGAGAAACCTTCGCTATCCTTTCTTCGTCACCTCGTGAAACTGAAATCAAGAGACTATACTCCAAACCCTTTTTTCCTTCATTCCTGTAATTTTTTCCACTTCGCATAGTCCCAAACATCAAGGTAGCTGCATGACCCATTTTTTGCACAATAGCATTTTAATCCAAGTATTCAAAGATTTTACGTACTTACCTCACGGTCCTTTGAAAAAGCATTGATCCGCCTCATTGTAGCTGACTGAGGTGTTGACCATGAATTCAGTTACAAATCCTCCTATGACTTGATCGAGCCAATGATCGACAGTGCAGGTGATCTTATCCTTTGATTCTTCCAACCTTCGCACTAGCTCCGGGGTCCACACAATGGGACCATCAAGTTTCCACCTTCCTTGGCTATCTGCTAACTTCACAATTCACTCGTATAGCTCAATAGGGAAGGACCAGAAAAAGATCTCGTGGGGATTTGTATACAGTTATCTATCCAACCAATGTTCCTTTGTCAGTCGCAGGTTTTTGTTCTCCTGCACCGCAAATTCGTGGATCTTTCTATGTAACCATTCTCCAATCTCCTTCTTAGTTGGATTCTAGTGACATGACATCACACATCTCTTATGCAGATTTTGGTCCTGGCAACAGAACCATTTGTTGGCTTGAGGGGGCTCTTACATAGTAATTTGTCACCGACCCTCATTCCCTAATCCCTGACACTGTCGGCCCGTGTTATTTGACATCTTCCTATGTCATGTTGAAAATTGTGTGTCAATGACTTCCTTGTCATCTCAGGAAGAATATATATGTTCATTACTCCTGGAGAAGACCCTTTTTTACCTATGTTTTTGGGTTGTCGGGGGTAAGCATTTGTTCCACCCTCAAAGATGGCCAAGATTAAACTAGCCCTAGCAAAGTCGTCACTCTATCTCTGTGTTGCACTAGTGATGAGCTACTTTTGGTGAATTTTGTAAACAACTCATCAAAGCTTTGAATGAAACAGCTTCATCGACAATCCTAGGGTTGGTTGATGGATCATATGAGATCGCCTCTCTCCTTTGGGATAGTTGCTCCACCTTTTGTGCAACCTCTCAAAGGGATAAGCTCTTTCTCCCATCTCTTATGGAAGCTCCTCCTCCTATAAATTCTTCCTCCATGGTTGAGATCATCTAGCTTGGTAGCTTTAGAGTTCAAGAGTTCAATAGTAAAAAGTAAAGATTTTTTCTAGAGTGTGGAAGTAGCCTCTTATGTAACTTAGCTTGGGATGGTTTTGTGTGGAGTTGGTTTGATTACAAAAGTGTTCTAGCATTAGCCTTTTGGGTAGGAGAGAGAATTATTCGTCCTCTTGGGAGACACTTCATGAGTGAATTCTTGCAGAGACATGTTGACAAGACCGTTCAAGGAGACTTACAACATCAAGGCTTGGTTGTAAGTTTTACTTCAGTTTATATTAATACAAATCAACGGTTTATTTCCTATATCTTATTTCGAATTGCATATTGATAGCTTAAAGCTTCTTGACCCTTTAAGTAGATTGTTTTTGTCGTATTCTATTATGTTTGTTGATGTTCTCTATATGTTGTTTTCAGGTACAAAGTGATTAGAAGAACGAGAGCTAGAGCAACACAACGGGGACTTCACCAAACGAGGATTTGAAGGTAGGCATTCATGACATAAACTTTCTAAGGAAATTTTCTTTGGTATTGTCTTTACTGTGACTAGACCCACTTCGATGCTGAACTCCTAGATTTGGATCTTGCATCGGAGTTTCATGTAGTCTCATGGAAATCTCCAAGGCCTCTACTTGATTGGTTATCTTCTGTTGTGGCAGCGCACTCCTTAAGTGTGGTAGTAGCGAAGCCACAAACCACTCACGATTTTGTCCATCTATCAAATACATGTTGGCTGCACGGGTTGTACATTTCAGCCTCTGATCTAGTTCCCAAGGTGTCTCGCCTGGTTGCATCGCGATATCTTTGAATCCCAGAATCAACTTCACCTCAAATTTAGGCCTACTAATTTCCCTATTCGGTGATGCTTAGATGTCTGCCACTCCAGCATTCGGGTTCTCTTTAGAGTACTTAATATACCAGGTTAGTGCACGGTCTTGCAAAGCACTAACTAGTGTCACCTTCTTCATATGATCATCTGTAACACCTTGAGCTTCCCATTCACCCCTCATGACAAACCAAAATTGGTCTGGGCCCTCATTTCCCAAGCCTTTGAACAAAGGCAACTTCATTGTATTCACCATACTGAACTGCAGTGGAGGTGAAGGTGGTATGGGTGAAGTTGGAGGTGAGGGTGGTGAAGTCAAACATGGTGTGGGTGGAGGTGGTATTCAAGGGAATCCTTTTCTTATTAACTGAATAGCACTTCGTGGAGAAACCTTCGCTATCCCTTCTTCGTCACCTCGTGAAGGTGAAATCAAGGAACTATAATCTGGACCCTTTTTTCCTTCATTCTTGTAAGTTTTTCTACTTCGCATAATCCCGAACATCAAGGTAGCTGCATGACCCATTTTTCTCACAATCGAATTTTAATCCAAGTATTCAAAAATTTTACGTACTTACCTCGTGGTCCTTCACAAATCCTCTTATGATGTGATCAAGCCAATGATCAACAGCGCAGGAGATCTTATCCTCTGATGTTCCCAACCTTCACACTAGCTCTGGGGTCCACACAATAGGACCATCAAGTTTCCACCTTCCTTGGCTATCTGTTGGCTTCGCAATACACTCATATAGCTCAATAGGGAAGGAGCCGAAAAATATCTCATGGATCTTTGTATACAGGTATCTATCGAACCATTGTTCCTTTGTCAGTCGTGGGTTTCTATTCTCCTGCGCCGCAAATTCGTGGATCTTTCTATCCAACCATTATCCAATCTCCTTCTTAGTTGGATTCTAGTGACACAACATCACACATCTCTTATGCAAATTCCAGTCCCAGCAATGGAACCACTTGCTGGCTTGAGGGGGCCTGACCCAGGTTCAACATTAATTAGCCAAACAAATCCCTACACTACTAGCCCTTTCGGCATTAGCCCGCTGACTGAATTCTCACCCGATGTAGTATGGGGGGATGTTGGAACCATGTTTCTACACCGTGAGATGGTTTTGATGTCGTTTGATTCCCTCTATCCCTACCTTCGCACAAGTGGCTTCTCTCTAGGGCTTGCAAGAAAAACCCTCTATTCTAGCCTTCGATACCTTCGCAAAAGTCTACGATTGACCTTCGTGCAGCCCTAACCTGTGGCTTAGGTACTTTCGCACTGCTATTGCAGCATGTCGTGTATATTCCCAAATTTTCCTAAGTGATTTGCTTATCTCGTTGAATACTTAAAGTTAACACCACGTAAGCATATATTCGTAATTACATTTAGTTATTCAATGTAATTGCATTCATTCGCACATCATATAAGAATAATAAAGGAAATTCATACATAAAACATCCAAACACATCAATAGAGTAAAGACACAAAAATTGCAGAATAACTCCTTTTATTAATATCTTCCAAGTGTTCATAGACTCTATCCACCCTACGCACACAACTTCAAGGGTCTGCGCACTCAATTGCGGACTTCTACCCTGGGCCTCTGTGCACTTCGCTGTAGAGCCTCTATCTACGCTGCGACCCAAGACTTAGACTTCTTCTTCAGAGCTATCACTCAATTACATGATCTAGCATTCTATTCATTTTCCTAACTACTTAGAGCTTAGCTCTTTTTATATAATCCTATGTATCGCAGACCACGGATAGGTCTCTTGCTGACTTTACTTTACAAAACTAAGGGTAGATTAAATTTTTTTACACATAACACCTCCGCGCTCTACAACCACAAAATGTGAAGTCTTTACAATTATATTACAAAAATTGACTTAAACATGGGATCTTAGCCCCAAAACTGCCCTTGGGGGATCCCGCTCCCAATAAGTGGTATCATAGCAAAGGTTCAACATTAGACCATTCAAAAGAAAATAAGACTCTAGAACATGTGATAGGTGTTAAAACTCGGTTGTCAAGTGGACTGATGATATGTGTTGATTATTTTATTACTTGAAATATATGCATATAGTATTTTATTATGACATGATTTATTATTATGGATGTGTTAACATGAGGTGTGACATTTCAACTAGCCTTGTAGACTCACAATAACAAGCCAAGTTAATGATTTATATTATGCATCTATATTTTGTTTAATATAAAAGTCATGTGTCTGTGTGATATCACATTAAGAAGTAAAAGAGAAAGGAATGAATAGTAGAATGGTACAATATAGCACTAGAATATCATAGTGTGGACATGAAAAGGAATCAGTTAAGAAGGGAAGAGAGGTAGACTCTCTTGATTGGATGGATACATTGAGAAGCTTAAGGGTTGAAATAAGGATTCACAAAGTTGATAATGAAAGGTTGGTTAGGGAATAGGGGAGGAAAGTTCAGGTGAATGAAGTCATATTGCAAAGTCTCTTATATTTACAGAGACAAAAGAAACATGAGTTAGGAGCTAGCTACAAGATCAGGAAGAGCTCCTAAGGACAAGAAGAAAAGGCTAATGGAGCAAATGAGAGTGGATCTAGAAAAAGGCACAAGTTTTCAAGTGAAGACACAGTGATGGGAGGCACTCTATTGTATACTCCATAAGGAATGGCAAGCACCCATGTTTAGCAATCTAGTGATATTCACAGAAGACACCATCATCATAGGAGAAGGAGGTAAAAGGAGCATATGCCATTAGAGTTCAAGAAAGAAAAGTCTCCTATGTTTTATGGTGAGGTAAATGAGGTAGAGGATGTTGAGGCATGGTTGCTTGGAATGAATAAGTTCTTCATAATCCAAAACTAATCTGAGAACATTAAGTAAAGGGTGGCTACCTTTAATTTGAAGGGCAAGGTCAATATTTGGTGGGAGTATTTGAAGAATGTGAAAGAAATAAGAGAGGAAAAGTTATGCTGGAAGAATTTTGATGCATACTTCAGGGAAAATACCTATTTGAGAGGAATTTTGACAATAAATCCAAGGAGTTATATGAAATCAAAATGGGTAAAATGTCAGATTAATAATACACCACCAAATTCCTAGAGCTACTAAGGTATGTGACCTACCTCAAGGAAAAGAATGAAAAATTTGTGTACTACATCGGTAGACTACCACAATCATTTAAATATTGAATCAAGTTTGACGAGCCACAAACGCTTGAGGACATGATAAAAAATTTAAAACATTGTTACGAGCAGTCAAAGCATAGGCCAGAATTTAAGACTGATTGGAAGGTAAAAGGCAGTCTCAAATTGAGGAAAGCAATTGTGAGACTATGACCTTAAGGAAAGAAAATAAGTTTCACCACTATAAATAGAGGTGAAACCAAATACAAATTTAAGTTTTATAATAAAGGCCACATTACCCATCCTGTGGGAGAACAAGGTAGAGGTGAAGGTGTTGGGTGTGGAGCCTGATTATCTTCTGTATTCAAATGTTTCAGCTGGATGTATGCCCTAGGAAGACTATACACCCCTCCACGCGGGGGGTACAAGGAGGACTTGTCCCCCCCTCCATCCCATGGGGGTTTGGGGGGGCTAATCCCCCCCAGCTGGGGGATCTGGGGGCCAGTAGTCCCCCGGTGGGGATTCGAGGGTAGTGCCCCTGAAGCTAAGTATAGATGTAAAATTTCCTTGTAAAATGTTGTAATTTCATAATCAATCTAGGTCGTTCATTAGGCTAATGATCTGACGGTAGAAGTTATGTTTAATTTAGGTTTTTTTTTTTGCCCTAGAAGGCAACCCATCACTATATATGAGGGAATTGTATTACGTCTATGTAGATCTGTATTCTGAGTGAGGAAGAGAGAGGAGATTGAGAGCGAATAGGGAGTTATAGCGGATCTGTTGTAGGTTGTATCTCTTCAACTCATTGAATAATATAATAAAAGAAGGATTGGATATTTCTCTGTGGACGTAGCCCAAACTAGGTGAACCACATATATTGGTGTCTCTCTTGTTTTTTGCATTTTTTGTGTTTATATTTTTGCAAAATTTTATGTGTTCCATTACTCTGTAATATATAATTTTCTAACAAAAGGAAGAGAACCCTTGAAATGTTGGACTTACTGGGACAATCACCAGAAAAGGTATTTTCCATACAAAGGAACATTGGCTCGAGATTTTACAATGTGTAGGAAGCCCATACTATGAGGGGCATGGCCTAGAGAATGCCCGGTATTTATCAATGGTGGATAATAGACAAGCAGACCATGAGGTGTCCATTATCGAAGTAGAATGTATGATTTGCAATCAAACCATCTATGGTTTAACTAATCCATGGTTGAATTATAATTATATTAGCCCAACAATCATTGAATAGTGTCATTTGGACAAGCAAAAGCATAAGGAAAAAATGTCTTCTCCAATTATCCACTTGAAAAAAATGGATAGTGGATAATTGGGTCAAATTGTGCCCCTTTATGTTGATCAGCATGCATATGGTTGCCAATTTTAACTAGGTTCTTTTGATGCATTAGTAGGAATGGATTGGTTATCCCTTCATAAAATAAAGGTCGAATACTTTGATATTCCATTGAATTCATTGATGGGGACGAAGAAAGAAGAACATTGTAGGGGAAATTAAAACCGATACCAGTGAGGTTAATCATAGCTATTCATGCCAAGAGGAGTTGTCGAAATGGCTTCACAATGTTTGTTGTTAAAATTAATAACAACATTGAAGTTAATGGTAATGTTGAGGACAATGGTCTGAGAGTCTATTAGAGCACCCGGTATTCAAACAAATTTAGGATGTTTTCAAAGGAGATCCCTGACTTGCCTCCCCACAGAGACGTAGATTTTTCCATTGAGCTCTTCCCAGGGGAAGAACCAACATCCAAGGTGTTGGGTTGTGTTATATTCTTTCACGACTAGCCCACGTAGTTAACTGGGGGGTTAGAGGGGGGGCGGAGCCCCCGCTTCGTTGCACCGATTTCATAGCGTGGGGGTCACAAGGTGTTTGAGGGGTGTAGGTAACCCCACTCTATGGGGTCTGGGACAGCACCTCGGAAAATTTTGGTTTTGGAACCTACGTTAGGTTGGGTGGACCCACCTATGGTTTTGTGCATGATTATTTCACATGTTTCCGGACGCGATGGTTTTTCGTCCATGGTTTTGGACGCGATGGTTTTCAGTCCATGATTTTGGATGCGATGGTTTTTGGTCCATGGTATTGGATGCTTTGGCATGTATAAATATGTATTATAACATTGAAAGTAACATAAGGAAAAATCAAGCTGGTAGTCCTAGTTTTGGGATCCAGGGGAAAATCTCTGTGTATATGTTTTTTATATTTTATGCTCTCGCTTTGTTTATTTTCTGTGTTTTAGAATTCGTATGTTGGTAATTTCTGTACGGGTTAAAACCTACACAAGGCTCCATATAGAATGATAACTCCATAATTAATTGAGTTAAATATATATCTCAAGTAGATGTAAGACAAAGGGTACATAAGGTCGAGTGTATCACCTTGGGGAGAACTGGTAAAGAAAAAGGATAGAACACTTAGGTTTTGCACAGATTACAGGAAATTTAACAAGGTAATCATCAAGAATAGATACCCTTTTCCACGAATTGATGAATTTTTCAATAAATTGTGGGGAGAAACGGTCTTTTTAAATATTGATTTGAGATATGGATATCACTAGGTGCACATTAAATATGAAGATATTCATAAGATAACCTTCTGGATAAGGAATGTATTAGAATTATCGCTAGTGTGTTGTCCTTAATGGAAACTTTGCATGTCAAATATGTCATTGATTC
Organism: Pinus taeda; assembly: GCA_000404065.3. Lineage (NCBI taxonomy): Eukaryota > Viridiplantae > Streptophyta > Pinopsida > Pinales > Pinaceae > Pinus > Pinus taeda. Next base: position 72,462 of record APFE031429641.1, on the reverse strand, counting down.
CAACTTGGTTATAATATGATGATCATAGAACTATTATAGAGGGAATGATTGATCGTACAGATGTTACAGAGGATATGGAAGTGAATTGATAGCTCAGTTAGAGGATGCATAAAAATGTACAGTTTGAAAAGTATACGCGACCCCTATGAAGAAGAGTCACATACATACGTAGGTTATGTGAACAAAAATCGCATACATAATTTGGAACAGTGAAAAAAAAACTAGGAGACATTTCCATCGTAATCGCCCATAGAATTATGTCGGAAACGTATATTTGATATTGTCAAACAAATACCAACAACATTACCAAGGTATTTTCCTATAGTATCGGCAAGGAAAAAAGTTATATAAGGAGAAAGAGATCAAGGAGTTGGGTGTGCAATGTAATGAATTATTCATTTATGATCTAATTTGAAACAAGTGTGCACCACGAAGCAAGGAGAAGGCTCAAATATGAAAGATTTGAAGATATGTTGAAATATATTCTTGATTGATTTTCTTATTGCCAAATGTTTAAGTGGCTAACAATTCAGGATTTGTGATTATGGTGGAATTATGATTTAAATGTATTTTTGTTGAGATTTGTAGCTCTTGACAGTATGTGCATAGAAAATTTATTTTGACATGTGTTGTAATTTGCAACGAAGATTTGAGTCATTAATTAAATATTTTTACATAAGTTTTCTTCTGAAATGTGAGATACAAATGCGGATTTGCTTCAGTCTAATCATGTATACTTATTTAGATAATATATTTTTAAGACTGCCTGATATGGGTTTTTAACATATGTTTGGATGTCGATTGATTTGATGAAGTCTATATTATTTGTTGTTATTCATCAATAATGTCTTGATCATAATGGTTTGATTTGGAAGTGTGGAATAGATTGATTTGGTTATGACTTGGTATATTGATTAGTGATGATGTTGTAGAACTGTGATTGGGTTTCTAGTGATTCAGCAATAGTATATTTGTGATTAGTGTTTGTCGTGACTCAGTATTTTAGTGATTCAGGGGTTGATATAGTGATTAATATTAACAAAGTTTTAGTATTCAGTGATTTGAGCTATGTATGCAGGTTTTGCACATAGGAAACACGTATATACGCATATATTCTTCAAAACAATCGCATATATTTTCTGAGGTAAATTTGATCAGGGTTTGTAATGACTACAGATTAGCTTTGTATTTATGAAAGTGTGATTGGTTGATTAGTATCAACGATTGGTTTATTGGTATATTGGCATTCATCATATTGTTGGGTGTGGATCCAATTTGAAAATATGATGAAAGGTGGCCTACATTTTTTAATGTGTATTTGAGATAGATGGATCCAGTATGAAATATTATGAAATGTGGTCCACGTGGCATTGATGGTTGTAGCCTTCAGTGAGGGGGTCCCTTCTAGTAGGAGTTGGTAAACAAGATCAGGGGATTGTCTAAGTAGAGAGGCCTAGAGCCTCATTAGTATTCGGATTTTGGTTGTAAAACTCTAAGCTATTTTCGAGCTCCAGACTTGTGAAAGTTTTATTGATGTAATTTTATGATTTGGTAATAAGAATGAGTTTTGTTTTGAGACAACATTGAGTTAACTCAAAGGAATGAATCTCTTGTTTCTTATATATGTATGTTTAGTGTAGTTTCATAGCTTCATTGTTAATTTTCTTTTAGATGCATTTCCATTGCAAGTAGTATAGACTGGATTGGTTTTTAATTAGTTTTCTTCCATTTGTGCCTTACTTTAGTAGCAGGTTAGCAGGGATAAAAGGAGCACCATAAGGTTTTTAGCAGGTGTCTCGGCCTCACTTCCTCCCTCTAGGATCATGACTTAAGGAAGGGACCCTTAAGCAGCCCCAAAAACAAAGATTTCTATTTCTTTTATGATCTTTGGAATTTGTTGCCTTTAAATTAGTATTTGGTTAGTTTTGCAAGGTAGGACTCCATTTTCATCTTTTTCATCTTCATTTTTGTAGTAGATCTCATCAATGCTTTCATTCCTTTCAGCAACTTTCCTCATGCATAATGTAGGCAGTTAGTTCATTAATTCTGCTTTTCTAGTTTATGAGAATGTTTCTTGTTTACATAGATTTTTGGAAGATATACATGTTTTATGAAGAGCAGGTGCTTCAGGAGAAGACTAAGACTTCATAGCTAGAAGCCATATTCCACTCCATCCACCTTATCCATCACTTGTTTTCACCATCACCTTCACTAGTTTTCATCATTTTTCATAGAAATTCTTGCAGGCACATTGAGCAAATCCAATCATCTCCTATCTTTGTTGTTGACTTATGAGTGATCCTAGACCTTATCCCACTCCATTCCACCCATCAAACACCTTTCCTAAGCCTTCCATCACCTCCAACACCTCACATTTTTCTCTTGGTTGTATCTTGTAGGTTTACAAGGAATCTTGTAGGTTTCTAGTACATCCTGTAGGTTTTCCTTAAATGGCATGTTTTGAGGCTGAACTGATGGAAAACCTATAGGAAGTCACCAAAAGCCTCCCAAAGGTCTCCCACACCATCCAACCATCTCCTAACACTTCCATCCATCCTCAAACATCCTTAATTCACCTGCCACATCACCAGAAGAAATTAGTTTGCATACTTGATTTTGCATAAAAAGACAGAAAGGCAAAAACAGATTTAGTTCAGTCTCTTTACTTGCACATTAGTGATGTTTTATGCTTCTTACTTCTATAAATTAGATAGTAGCATTTCGTTCATTTTGATTTAGCATTTCTGCAAAGCATAGTTTCTTAACAGTTAATTAGAAAATGGTGTGATTTAGCATTAAATTTCGGTCCTTTCCATTATTGCAGTAGAGTAGCTCTCTCTTAGAGTATATTTACCTTTCTTCCATCAAGAAATAAAGCTTCTTCTGACTCCATAGAAGTCTAGCTTGAAAACCCCAGTGGTCTCTCACCAGCTAAACAGTGACAACAGGCAAAACCATCACTTTTACTTATGTATACAACACTGTCACTTCCAAGTTTGTACGAACCCGAGGTTGATAAAGTAAAGCTGGTAGCCCAGGAGTTGCAACATTCTTACTGCAATACTGGTGCTCATCCCTTTTTGGCATCTTTTTTGGGGAGGTGTTTGAGTAAAATGTGATTACTGCTTTCTTTTCTTCTATTTCTGGTCTCCAATATTCTTCCATTAGTTTATTTCTACAAAAGTAATTTAGTTGTTTCCTTTTTTTTCCATTTTTCATTTTATGATTTCCTTTCCATTTTGCATTTTATGCTTTCCTTTCCATTTTGCAAGCAAGATTTCAATTCAGAAAGTAGCCTTTTCATTCAGTCAGTTGTTTGCATTCAATCAACAATTCCAATTCTGCAAAGTACTTTCAAGTTTGAAAAAAAAACACAAAACCAAACCAAAAGCATTTCAATTCATGCCTCATAGGAATAGGGATAACTTAGAGAAGAAATTTCCAAATACCCCCACTCCATCAAACAGCCAACCTTCCCTCTTCTTCGGTGGCTGTGAACTAAAGGAACCCTTAGGTGAGCAACCTAACATATTTGAAGAACCTACATGGGAAGAAGAAGAAGAAGAACCCATTCCTACTGAACCAATGGCTAAAAATAGGAATGGCAGAGGGAATAGAGAGAGATTTAAGGGTGCCTTCCCCATCAAGGAAACCAATGGGGACATTAAGATGAAAAATATAAGCCCCTCTGCCCTACCTCAATTCCATGGCCTAACCACAGAAGACCCTGACACTTTCCTATTTGAGTTTGTTGTTATATGTCGAACCCAGGACTATACAGACGATGAGCAGAAGTTAAAACTATTTCCATCCACCCTCAAGGATGCAACATTGTATTAGTTCATGGGTTTTCCTGGGGATAGAATCATAACTTGGGCTCAGATGCAGCAAGACTTTAACAACAAATATCAGGACTACTATCTGTCAAAGGATACTAAAGAGGAAATTTTCAGGATGACCATAGGCAATGATGAATCCCTAGAGGATTACGAAGAAATATTCCAGCTTAATTACAAAAGGGCCAGGTGCACACTTGACCCTGAGTCACTAAATATGGTCTTGCTTAGGGGAGTAAGGGAAGATCTTCTTGATACCCTACACTTGTTATTAGGAGGAGATATCTACTAATTACCCTATGAGTATATCAAGACTGTCTTTAGAAACCATTCTAGGATAGCTAGGAAAAAGGGTAGAGGTAGTCAACCTATGGTTAGTACATCCTCTTCCAACTCATCCATCAAGAGTGAAATTGGAAACATGCTCGAATATTTCAAAAATGAGATGTTTCAAACCCTTGCCTTGCAAATGGACACTATTCACATTAAGAAAAAGCAGGAGGAAGCAGAGAGACCTTGGCCATTTTTTGTCCTAGATGCACCAGAAGGCATCCTAGGAATGAATGTCCTTTGAATTCTACCGAAATTTGCTCAAGTTGTGAAGAAAACCACTCCACAGATAGGTTCTCTTCTTTTCCTAAACTCAAAGTTGTATATCAAGGAGCTGAAGGGGTCACTGAGCAGCTCTACTACATAAACCAAAGGAGACCTCATGGATCTAGACCATACCAGTAGGGCATGCAAGGGACATCCCATGCATATTACAACCCCAACCAAACCATAACCATAACTTCTTGGGGCCCCCCATTCATCCTTCCTGGACTACACCCCATCCTTGGTCCTTTACATCTCATTATCACTCTAAGCTTGCCAGCCAGTCATTTCGACCATATGCTCTACCCCAACCTCAGTGGAATGCACCGCCCCAGGGATGAAGGCCCCAATACAACAATGCTCCAGCCTTATTGCCTCCACCACCTGCCCAACCACATCTTCTACATTCTGCTCCACCCAAGAAACCCCAGATGCTTCCCATCCATATCCAAACCCGAACAACAGACCGGCTTAGCAAGTATACAGTGGAGAGACATCATATCCAGCTTATGCAGTGGAAACCCAGGAGATTAACCTGAGATCTGGGAGAGTTATCTCAGATAACCAACCTCCACCTCCACCTAGGGAGGTTGAGGAAGTAATAGAGGAAAGCATTCTTAAAGTGAATCCACCCTTTCCTGAGAGATTAACCCAACCACTCCAGCATCCCCTAGAAGAGACTGAACTTTTGGGAGAATTGAAAAATCTATGTGTAAAGATTCGACTTCTCCAAGCAATAAAATATGTTCCTATTTACAATAAGTTGATTAAGGATAAGTGCTTCAAGCATCTAGGGAGGTAAAGAAGGGATTCCCCTACCATTAATGTCATTGGACAGTTGTCCGACTTAATCGTGGGGCAGGTAATCTATCCAAAATATTTGGACCCTGGAAGCCCTGTAGTAGATGTGCACATCAATGGTACTATTAGTGCCAGTATCTTCGTCCCTCCATCAGTGATCAAATTTCTCTTTTTGCATGCATTTTAGGTGTCCCATCCAATCAACTACATTCCATTAGGTCATGGATCAACTGATGGTAGTGGTTCATTGTCAATTTCCCTCATGTCATTCACTTGCTGGCCTATTTTCACATGTTCAGGTCATTTACAGTCATTTTTTGTCATTTTTTGTCATTACATTTTCAAAAATCATTTTTAGGGTTTTCGGTCTCATTAGGTCTAGGGTTTGCCACCATGGTCATAAAAACTCAATAAGAGGTTAGCAATCATATGAGGAGGTCTAATCAGTTCACAAAATTACAAATTCGTTGATGATATGCTTAATAAAGGGTTTTTACCTCAAAACTTTGTTTTGAGGTAAAAATAGGGTTTTTCATTTCATGTACAAATTTTATGTAAAGTCAATGTTTCTATATATAATAAGTTCTAGCTACTACCCTTGGTCACCTTGCCAACTCTAGCCACTGCAAGAAACAAAATCATCAATGCATCAGTTCATCAAACGATCAAGAAGAGTCAAACTGCAAAATGAAAAAATAGAGTTTTTAAAGCAAAGTGAATAAGACTTTTGAAAAGTGGGTTTGTAAATGAAAAATTAAAACCAAGTAAATATAAAGTTCTTCTTTATGTTTGAAAGTCTTCATTTTGTGCAAGAGAGTGAGCTAAAAGGAGAAAATCGGGTTTATGGAAGAGAGAGGTGAAATTGAGCAAAAAACATGAATTATCACCGGCACTATGCACCTAGGCACTGGCGCTATGCACCTGCCTGGCACTACGCACCTGGCGCAGATTCTTCACTGGATTTTGGTCGTGCACTACACATATAAATTGTGCTATGCACCTGGGAGGCAATACTATGCACCTACCTATTGAGCTCACAAACAAATTTCATCACCTTCATCTGCGTCCAAATTCACAAGTAACCTCTCAACAAGTAAGTAAAGCCTCACATCTGGTCTAGCAAGGGATTGTTTTTCATCTATGGTGGTGATTTGTGTATCTAAAAACTAAACACTAGCTATCTCTTAAATTTTCTTGCCAAATTTGCATAGGGTTTTGTTTTCTTCTGTTAATTCCCCTTTGATTATCTTCCTACACTCCATTCCCTTCCCTTGCACTTAATTTCCCTAAATTCCTTCCTCTTTCCCTCTCCAAAAGTCATTGGCAGTCACTCCCTAATACCAAACCCTAAGTCCTATACATTATTCCTAAACATCAACCCTATACATTCCTAAAACCCTAATTCCCATTTCCTATTCCCTCATTAAATTCCTTCCACCATCAAAACCCTCATTTATACTCATACTATCAGTCAATCCCTCATTTCCCAAAAGAAAAATAGTAGTCACCCTACTCACCCTCATACTTTGAAAATCTCTTCATACTCATCATTTTTCACTCCAAATTTGCAAGTATGGAGACAGACTCAGCATATGAGAGGGATGATGAAACTGACATTGATTCTTCCTATGAGGCTCATGCACCAAGAAAACCACATAAAGGAGGAAAACATTTCAGGGAGGAGCCCACGACTCTTATAGAGTTACTTGCTTGCCCTCTTGCAGTAACCTGTTTTAAACATCAACCTTCTTATTAGTTTTTTGAAAGGGTGGAGAGGGTGAAATATCACCATGAGCTTGCTAGGTTATTTGTTCTTCATCTTCACAATGGCTAGGTGAACCTAGCTGGTGTCTCTTTCACCTTGACACCTGAAACCATTGCAGCAACAACAGGCATCCCTAATGTGGGTGAAAAGTGAAATAAGGGGTAGTATGTGGAAAGAGAGCATTATGAGCCTTACATCAAGGCTAATTATCATAGGCAAGTCAATAGGGTATTTCCTTTCAAATACTTTCAAGATATTTATGCTCCACTCGTGAAACTCATCATCAAGTATTTTACCTGTGAGGGGAGGTTTTCCCGTCTATATACATACCATGTCAGATTTTTGATGCATTTCACAAGAGTGAGGATGATGAACCTCCCATAATTATATGCAAGAATATTGAGAATATGGCTCTATATGTGCAAAGGAAGCCTCTTCCTCAACAGTTCAGTAGCATTTACCATTTCTCATTGATTAAAATTGTTGTTTTGCATCAGCTAAGCTTGCTGAATATTTCATGGATACTTTCATTGCACATGAGATTTTCAAAAGCCCTCAGGTGACTCCATCAGTGCTTCAAGAGGAAGGAGGGCCTTCAAATCAGCTAGATGTTCATGAGACTGAAACTATAGGTGTGCCAGTTTTTCACTTATGAGAAAGGCACAAGAAGACTATTTGCAGCTGCGAAACGAGTATTATCTCCACCAGCAGTGGACGAGGTCTCGTTTTCTTCACCCGATCACAGGCAAATGCTATCTTCCCCTGGGGTGAAAGGGGCTTTGCCTTCTTCTTCAGCAAAATAGGTACAGGGTAGAGGAAAGAAACAATTGCATGATGAAGGGCCTTCTGAAGGGCAAGACAGAGATTTTGTCTTGGTTGAAGAGGATGACATTGATTTGGGCCCTCAAAGCTCAAAACTCAAAGATATGATCATCAAAGAAAAAGAGGCTAAAATCCAAGCCTTGTCACTTGACCTTGCGAGGGCTAAATGGATCATTAGCTTCCTTGATCAAGAGAACAAGTGATAGGAGGACAAACAAACTATCATGGAGCTGTAAACAATTAGAGAAAACATGCAAGCAGCAAAAAGAAGGAAAATCAAAATGACACCCCTTGAGCAAGAAATTGAGGCTAACCGGGAATCATGGTTCAATAGGGCAAACATTTACTTAGAGAAATTTCTTGAGAAAGCTAACAAGGAGAAGAAAATGTTGCACCATATGGCCTATCACTACTTGACCCGGAATAAAATTTGCAAAACAAGGGTGAAGAGGTTAAAGGCTAAACTAAAGAGAGATTTGAGGAGAAAAAAGGAGCAATATAAGCTCAAGATCTTGGCTAAAGCATCATTTCCCCAGCATAGCACATAAAAAGGATCACGTATGCCAAATTTCAAGAAATTTGGTGAAGTTTTTGTCATTTTTTAATTTTTTGAGGCAAAAAACAGGGTTTTTTAGCAAGTGCGTAGCGCTAGTGGCGCTACGCTTTTGATGGGGGCCTCCATTTTCAAAAAACTTTACATTTTTGGAATCACCATGAAAATTTATGCATGCTCAGAAATGGTTGAGAATTTTTGACAAGTTCTCGACCTCCAAAAAGGCCAAAACACCCAAAATGTGCCCTCTCTGCCACTTTTTTGCCACACAAGAAGCAGTCTTGGGATATTGCCATTTTGAAGGGGCAAATGTTCTCCAAATCAAAAAATTCAAGTTTTCCCAGAAAGTAGACTCACCAAGCTTTCCAATGAGCTATTTTACACATAATTTAGACTTCAGCAAGCTTTCTAAAACTGGCCTATAAAAATTGCTACGCATAGAATCAGTGGCGCTACGCACAGGAGAAAAATTTACCAGTTTTGCCTATTTGCTCATAATTTCGCCTAGTTTTCTACTAGTTTGACTTTTTCTTCTCTCTTTGGTAAATACACGATGTAATATGATGTAAATTGATCTACTATGATGTTAAAATGATGAAAAATTACCTAAGGAGGTAGATACATCAATTAGATTTGGTGTGATGATGAATGAATCAATTTCCATAGTTTTAGAGGCAAGTTGTTCCACTGCTTATTTTTCAATTCCTAGTTTAGATCTTGTTGAAATAGCTCCTTGACTCATGGATTCAACCCTTGATGGCTATCATAGGTGGTTTGATGCCTATATATTGTACTTTCTTAGTCATTTGTAAAGGTTGGACTCTTGTGGATGCATTGAGCTACTTTGTACATCACTTCTGCAATTTGGCAAGGAAATAAACCAGGGTTTTATAGCATTTTGTGGGATTCTTGTGGTAATGTGAATTAGCATTGTTTTCTTCTCTGTAATTTAGTTTATCTTATTTTTATGTGTGCCATCATCTCTCTTATTCTGTATAACTAAATGAATCAAGTGTAAAAGGTAGAATCCATTGGTGTTTCAGTGCTCTACCTTAGGTTTTATTTAGTTTTACATGTTTTCTACTGTCTGAAGAGGAATCATGACACATGCATGCCCTCTCCAGCTCCTCACCAATCTTTAGACTCATCATTACACTCATTTTAAAGTTCTAAAACACTTGCCTACCTCGCCCCACAGAAACCTCTGCAAATATATGTTGATTTCCCGAACCCAAAGCTTCCTTCCCCATCTGATCCAGCAACCAACCATTAGAATCAATAAAATTCCTCCAAACAAACATACCTAGCCTAAAATTAGTATTCATATCAGTCATCTCAAGCCTTTCTTGATAAATTTTCATTGAGATTGATAAGGAGAGAGCCCTCTCTCGACCTCGTAGGGCTAGCTACCAGGTTAAGCGTGGTTTGATGTTACCCTAGACTTGCCTTTCTTAGCCTGAGGTAGATTTAGGCCCTAACATAGTGGCGACCATACTGGGGAACAAAACGTTTGTTTGGTTATTATTTTGGTTTGCTTTATAAACTACAGATAGAGCCTGAAGTTAGCAAGGTAGCCTTCGAACTGCTCTTGCTCTGCAAGTGCATAGTAGATGAATGTTGCTTCAATCAATCTCCAGTTTAGTCTATGAACTGAACATCTGAATTGCAAGCATTCTAAACACCCTTGTGGAAGAATTGAAAACTATTGCCCTAGTACATTAAATAATTCTAGACTTTTGGATGATGAGTTTAGAATTCTGTAGGCTGACAAGATTGTAATGTCAATTTGATTTTTGGGAATAATTCAACACACTGGCTTCCAGACGATACACTAGGGCCAATCATGATCCTAATCCTCCTCCCATATATGAAAACCCAAATCTCATTCCAAGAATTCTCCACCAAGAAAGTTTTGTGACTCCTGTGTTTAGATCTCATTCATGCCCAGTTGTTTTTTAATATCTTGAAGATCTCCCATTTGATGAAAATTTTGATCTATCTTTGTTTGAAACTAAGTCTGAAAGTGTAGTTGGTGCTACTATTATAAATCTAGAGTTTGTCCAATATCTTGAAACTGAAAGAGCAAATATATCAATTGATGCTTATATTCTAAATCTTCAAACTTCAATTGTGGCTACCAATATTCCCGAGTTCTTAGAATCTGCATTTGCTACTCTTGGTTTATCCGCTATTGTGTCTATTTCATAAATTCATACTGAGCCTCCTTTTATTCCCACCATTCCCATGCATCCTGTCATATCTGATCAGAGATCTGCAGTCTCTTCTCCTCCATCAACCCCTTCAACACCTCAAATATCAAATATTTCTTCATCCCCTTCGACACCTCATACACCCATCACATCACCTACTATCGTTGTTCCCACTCCTCCTACATCTCCAAGGCCATTTTTAAATCCACCTCCAACAATGGCTGCCAGATATGAACCTCTCATTTCGCCACAGAACTTGGATGTTATGCCTGTTGATTACCAAAGTAAAATCCCATTGTTTGATGCTTCCCAAGGTATCACAGCACAACATCATGTTAATAGGATGAGTGATTTCTTTGATCTCCATGAGATAGATGAAGAGAATGTGACTATGAGATTATTTGTGCAAACTTTTGGAGGCGAAGTGCGAAAGTGGTTCAGAGCATTGCCTGCTAGAACTAATCAATACATTGGCAGTTATTTAAAGACAATTCCTGGATCATTGGGAGGTAAAGAAAAATCCACTCCAAATCCTTTCTGAGTATTAAAACATAAAGAGGAATGTTGGTGAAAGTGTCCAGGATTACTGTGTTAGATTCAATACTATTTATAATGCAATTCTAGCTGATATCAAGCCACCAATGGGGTTGGCTTTGATAAAATTTCCCGATAGATTTGATCCCAACATGGCATATAAATTGAGAGAAAGAGACCTGGCTACATTGGAGGATATGCAGAAAATTACAGTGACTGTGGAGGCGAATCTGCTAGCTAAGAGAGTTAGGACAAAGGCTGAGAAAAAGTTGACCATAAAGGAAGAAGTTTCTTCCTTAGATCATTTGCTTTGTAAGCTTGAGAAGATGTTTGATAGATTAACCATTACAGATAAGCCTAAGACACAGGCTAGAAATCCAAATTTCCATGGTCAGCAACAACCACAGTTCAGAATTAAGCAATGGGAGCAAATAGCGTAAGATCCATCGACTCAACAGCAGGTCAAAACACCATTACAACAGAACTATGTCTATGGCAATAAATCAGAGGATGATGAGGCTCCAATAGGAGAGGAGAATCACTTTTTTACACCAGATGGTTTGTTGTAGGTTTTAACCCCATGCAGAATTTACCTGCATACGAATTCTAAATCACAGAAAAATAAAAATGCGAGAGCATAACACATAAAACACATATACACAGAGATTTCCCACTGGATCCCAAAACTGGGACTACCAGCTTGATTTTTCATTATATTCCTTTCAATGTTACAATACATATTTATACATGCCGAAGCATCCAATACCATGGACCGAAAACCATCGCATCCAAAACTATGGACCGAAAAACAATAGGTAGGT
>APFE031429641.1:43738-55993 GCA_000404065.3 Pinus taeda | reverse complement strand
TTTCTCCTTTGGAACATGTACATATGCATCACATCCAAATACCCTCAGATGTGAAAGAGAGGGTTTCTTACCAGTCCATACCTCTTGTGGAGTCTTATCCTCCAACACTGATGAATGTGACTTGTTGACCAGGTAACATGCAGTATCCACCGTCTCTACCCAAAATTCCTATCCTAACTCGGCACCACTGAGCATGCTTCTTGCCCTTTCCATCAACATTTTATTCATTCTTTTTGCAACTCCATTTTTTTGAGGTGTATATGGAGTAGTCTTCTGCCATGCTATACCACACTTCTTACAGAATTCTTCAAATTCCTTACTGCAAAACTCTCCACCATTATCTGTCCTCAGCACCTTTATCTTCTTCTTTATCCAGTTTTCCGCTAGAGCCTTGAATTCTTTAAACCTGTTAAAGACTTCAGATTTCTTCTTAAGGAAATATATACATGTATTCCTTGAGAAGTCATCTATAAATGATACATAGTACACAGACTTACCCAGTGATGGAACCTTCACAGGTCCAAACACATCACTGTGCACAATCTCTAATATCTGTTTTTGCCTCTTACCACCAGAAGGGAAACTTCTCGATTCTGCTTCCCATATACACAATTTTCATAGAAATCAAAATCCAGAGAGTTATTACTCATACATTCTACCATACCTTTACCATGAAGTATTTGAAGGCCCTTCTCTCCAATATTTCCAAGCCTTTGATGCCATAGCATGGTCTTCTCTCCAGAGACCACTAGATTTTTTGCTCCTCTTTCAGGAACCACAGAATTGCTGCACCCATCAACAACAGTTCTACCTTGTAGCTTGTACAGAGTTCTAATCCGAACTCCCCACATCAATACCAGTGCTCCCCAAACCATCTTGCAAGTATCCTTCTTGAACACTATTTTTACACCTACATCATCCAGCTTGCTTACGGAAATCAAATTTCTGGCCAATGCAAGAATATGCAGAACACCCGGAAGTGTTCTAACCTTCCACCTTATAACTTCAACTTTACTTTTCCACGACCAATGATTCTAGCCTTCCTATCATCCCCCAAGAAGACATCACCACCATCATATTTCTCATACTCGCAGAACCACTCTCTATGGGAAGTGAAGTGAAGGGATGCACCTGAGTTAATCAACCATGCCTCATGATCTACATGTGTACTTGGAGAAGCCAAGTACACATCCCCACCTTCATATGAGGTGGTTTTCATCTCTATAGAAGGAGCATCATCAGATCCCTTTCCTTTGTCGGGAGCTTTAGATTCACAGTCCCTTTTATAGTGCCCTTCATTTTCGCATTTCCAGGAAACCACCTTTACAAGTTTTCCTAGAGATTTAGATCTCCCTCTAGATTTATATCTCCTACTCAATGAATTATTTTTGTTTCTATTCTGGAACCTTCCTCATACAGACAAGGCATCACCATTTTGGCTCTCCATACTTTTCTGTCTCATCTCCTTTGTCAGCAAGGATGAGACTAGTTCATCAAACTACAAGGCAGTTGCATTGCTACCTATTGCAATAACCAAACTATCCCACGAATCTGGTAGAGAACACAATAAACTGATGCACTTATCTTCATCTAAAATTTTAATATCAATAGATAATAACTAACTTACCATAGTATTAAATGCGTTCAGATGCTCTGTCACCAAGTCTCCATCTTTCATCCTCAGGTTATACAACTTTTTCCATAGGAACAATTTATTCACCAAAGACTTAGATTGGTACGAAGCCCCTAACTTGTCCCACAAAGCCTTCATCATAGCTTCCCCTTATACATTTAAAAATATTGAATCTGAGACACGCAATCGTATTGTGCTCTTTGCCTTCTGATCCAACTTCTTCCATTCTTCATTGGACACTCTCGTTCGTTTAGTACCCAAATCTACCGCGATCCACTGATCTTTATCCACCAACAGATCCTCCATCTTGAGTTTCCATAACTCTAAACTCTGACCATTAAATTTCTCGATCTTTGTCTTTTCACTTCTCGCCATCTTCTTTCACCACCAGAATCAATCTCGTAGATCTCCCACTAAACAAGGTCTACCACAAGCTCGAGAGAAACCCCTCAGTAACAAAGGTGTCCCCTTGAAGCCAAAACAGCTCTGATACCAAATGTAGGTTTTAACCCCGTATAGAAATTACCTGCATAGGAATTTTTAAACACAGAAAATAAACAATGTGTGAGCATAACACATAAAACACATATACACAGAGATTTTCCCCTGGATCCCAAAATTGGTACTACCATCTTGATTTTTCATTATGTTCCTTTCAATGTTACAATACATATTTATACATCCTGAAGCATCCAATACCATGGACCGAAAACCATTGCATCCAAAACCATATGCGAAAATCATGCACAAAACCATAGGTGGGTCCACCCAACCTAATATAGGGTCCAAAAAACAAAATTTTGAGGGGGGTTACCTACACCCCTCAAACCCCCTATGACCCCCCTATTACGCAATCGGTGCAATGAAGGGGTGGCTCCGCCCCACTCTATCTCCCTAGTTAACTATGTGGGCTCGTGGAAAGAATATCACACAACCCAACAAAGGATGGGACCTGGAGGCTTTACATTGACTATCGGTCACTAAACAAAATCATTGTCAAGAACAGGTATCCAATCCCACAGATTGATGAATTTCTGGACCAACTCAAGGGGGCTAATTATTTTAGCAATATCAATATGAATTATGGTTATCACCAAGTTCCAATAGAGCCCACATATGTATGGAAGATCACCTTCAAATCCAAGGAAGGCCTTTTTGAATGATTGTTTGTGCCCTTCCGGTTGAAAAATTCCCCTACTACTTTTATGAGGCTAATGGACGACATCTTGTGGCCTTTCACCCACTCATTTTTGGTTTTTTATCTGGATTACATCCTCATCTTTGGCGAGAGTTGAGAAGAACACTTGCAACACATTCGGCAGGTCCTTCAAACCCTTTGGCATCACAAACTGTGTGCCAACTTGGATAAATGCACCTTTGGCATCACAAACTGTGTGCCAACTTGGATAAATGCACCTTTGGCATCAGTCAAATCCAATATCTAGGCTACATTATAGATGAGTGTGGCGTGCATGTGGATTTGGTTAAGATCAAATTCATTTGGGATTGACCCGCCCCAACCACTATAATGTAGCTTCGCAGCTTTTTGGTCCTTGCAAATTTTATCGGAGGTTCATGTTGGGATTCTCCCATATCACTTGGTCTTCGAGTCAGATTACCAAGGGTGGAGCGAAAGAAAAAAATTTCCAGTTCCGAGTCCCAATATAAGGTTTTTTGAGTTGAAGTGTTGCCTCTGCTCTGCATCAGTACTCACATTGCCAGACCTGCAATAGCCATTTGAAATTGAGACAGACACCTCTGACTATGTTATTGGTGCAGTCCTCACTCATTATGGGCATCTAGTGGCCTATCATAGTGAGACACTTTCCAATACAATTCGGAAGTACCCCACCTATGATAAAGAGATGTATTCCATCATGCAAGCTTGCCGATAATGGAAGCACTACATTCTGGGGAAGGAGATGGTCATCCACATCGATCACTGACCTCTTCAGTTTATATATACACAAGGGAAGTTGTAGAACGATCATCATTAGAGGTTTTCTACATATTTGAAACAATTCCACTTGAACATTAAATACAAAAAGGGCAACACCAATCATGTTGTAGAATGCCTCAGTCGGCCCCCAGTTGCAAAAATTACTACTGTTCTCAACTCTTGTGGCCACAAGACCTTTGGATGGTTGCAACTGTACAAAAATGATACAAAATTTTCCTCCACATACCATATTCTAGTAGATGGAAAGCATGTTCCTGATTTCCACCTCTATGATGCATTATTATGCTACCTGGGCCACCTCTATGTTACTCAAGTGAATGTGCAAGATAATTTTGGAGGCACACTACAATCGGGTCGCAAGACATTTTGGTGTGGAGAAAACTATGGCTATACTACAAAAGTACCTTTATTGGCCAAAACTCTGACTGGATTTTGAGAAATATACTAGATCCTGCATTGCATGCACCATCGCCAAGCCAACCATCAAGAAGAAAGGCTTGTACACTCCTCTACCTACTCCCAGCCAACCTTGGGAATCCATCTCCATGGACTATATGTCTAGCCTCCCTTCTACCAAGCATGGTAATGACTCTGTATTTGTGGTCGTGGCAGGTTTTCTAAGATGGCTATATTGGTGTCCTACAAGAAGAGTATCATAGTAAAGGACACTGCCAAACTCTTCTTTGAACAAGTGTGGGTACATTTTGGGATCCCCCAGACCATTATATCATATTAGGATAGCAAGTTCTTGAGCACATTTTTGTCAAGCATCTGGACACTATTGGACACTAAGCTCACCAAGTCGACTATATTCCATCCACGGACTAATGGCCATACAGAGGCTTTCAATAAGATGATAATGCACATACTCCGTATGTACAACTCTAGACATCCACGAACCCAGGATGAGATTCTTCCCTATGTGAAAGATAGTTATAACAGAGCCCTACATAGCTCGACTGGTTGCAATCCCTTTCAAGCGGGTTTAGGATTTCAACCATTGTGTCTAATTAATGTTGTCATACTCTTGTGACTACACAAATAGAATCCACACATGTATTGTCTGAGGCTGATAAAGAAACCATGTTTATTGAACACATCCAATACATCTACCATAAGGTTCACGACATCTTTGAGAAGTCAAATGCCAAGTACAAGAAGTAACATGATCAACATCGGGTGCCACACAAGTTTCAGGTGGGCGACAAAGTTTGGTTGCATTTGCAGAAAGAACACCTTACCGGAGCACATCCGAAGCTCATACCACTCTGATATGGGCCTTACACCATTACCAATATTGTGGGAGACAATGATTTTTAGCTCAGCATTCCCTCATTCCTTGGCCTACACCCAATTTTCAATGTGGACCACCTTCAGCCATACTTACCACCATTACTGGACACATCAGAAATTGCAGAACAACTCACACCAACAAAGTTAAACCCAGACTACATGGAACGGGCCACAACTAATCGAATAATGGACACACAGATCAAGAAAACTCACTAGTAGAAGATCCAACAGTATCAGGTTGTCAATGTTGGCCAACTCCTGCAACAAGGCAAGTGGCTCACCAGGGACCAAGTTCAACAAAAGTTTCCCCATCTCATGGAGGCACTCAACGCAATGGGGACCATTTCTTCCTAAGAGGGGAGGATTGATCTACGTGGATATTGGTGGCCACCCACCTATTCCACTTAGAACCCCACCATTGTTTCTTTTAGTTTTTCATTTTCCTTAATTGTAGCACAATTTACTAATTTTGGCAAGTTTTCGAGTCCTAAACGTTTGGAGCAGTTTTGAGGCCCTAAACGACGTCTTTTTAGGAAAAAGTGAAAAAATGAGGCTTTGTCTAATATTTTCAACTGAAAATTGTATTTCTTAGATAGATCTTTCTAACGAGATATTGCACACATCAAATGGAGATCGTATGCCAAAGTTACAACCCCGAGAAGTTGATGTACCAATTTACCCAAACAGGGCCCATAGTTTTGGTGCCTCATCTCCTAGGGTTAGGTTTTTGGATTTTTAGGGTTTTCAATTGTTTATCAATAATAACTAGCACTTTAAGTCTCATTATTTCACATTTAAAATGCATGCAGCTGCCACATCTCTTCTCATAGATAAGCTACCATCGTTAGAGCTAGTTTATTTCCATTATGTATGTAAGCATATTTCAGTTCTTTGATATTAATGAAATGAAGTTTTATTCCTGATACATCTATGTGTTTATGTTTATATCTATATTCTATTGTGCTCCTACATAAGTTTGTATCATTGCAGCAACATTAGCAGCTTCGTATAGTGATTTGGACAAACTGCTTCATGAGCCTTTGAACACATATTCATTCATGAGCAGTGTAGTGCAGTGGAAACAATAGTCACATCATATTGTATAGTAATCAGTGGATGTAACTGTATTGACAGTCAAGTTTTGATGTGCATTTTGTGTAGTGTCTTGATTTGAGATTGTGATTGAGAAGATGTTAGTGTTTTACAATGGTCAGTTGCAGAAGTGTTGAAAAGTGTGGCTACCAGAACTTGTTAGTGATATCCTCTCCGAGTAGAGCAGCGATATCTTCATTACAATTTTCTTATATTGATTCAGAACACAGGGGGATTTAGTCTAAAAGTTGTGAAACATGGTCCACCTATTGATTAAGGTCATGGGGTGGTGTAAGGCAAGGGATTGGAGTCACCTTCAAGGGGATTCCATAGAATACTTCATGGTGGAAAGGTGGTGCTAGGGCAGGTTGCATCCTTCACATGGCATTGGAGCATATGTCTAGTTACATATGATGCACAAAGGTTGGATCATCTGATAAGTTGGAGCCTCATCCCAGTTGTAGTTGGTAAATAGGGTGTTGGAGCATCCTACATGTTGGAGCATGTAAATCAAGGGGTTGGAGCCTCCTTCACTTGGTGCTGAAAAATTTGATATAATTATACTTTTTGAATAAGAAGACAAATATTAAGAAGAATTCAATGGTTTTTTACCCAAAGGGGTTTTTCCACCTAAAAATGTGTCCAATGTCTTTATTATTATTCATTATTGAATGATGTTGTTTACTATTTTTTGCTATATAATTAAATAATGTTAAATATTAAATAATGCTCTAAAAAGATTAATAAATTGTTAATTGATAAGAAATATTGATTCACCCCCCTCTCAGTACTTCCAAAAATTGGTATCAGAGCATGTTCCTTCAGTAGCATCTTAACAGTTGGAAGGAATATTTCAGAGTGCAAAAATGGGAAAATAAAAAAGGAAAGTTGCCAAGCATTCAAATGATTCAAAGGAATTTCCAGGTATTGAAATCATTTAAGATTTAAGTATTGGGTGTTTTCGTAGTGCATTATATTAGATATCATTATTTGGGATTCAACTGCGTTAAGTAAGTCATTCATCTATGACCATTTCCATGAGAGGTAGTCGTAACTGACTAATTTCTCATGATTTTTTAATAGTCCCACTTAACACTCATTGCATCGGGTGATGCTCATAGGGGCGAAGAAGTGGGATTGAAACTAGTGAAATAAATCACATAGCGTCAATCATCACTTCCGAGGGTAACCAAGACTTCCCGGGAGGTCACCCATCCCAAATCTCCTCTGGCTCAAGCGCGTTTAACTGTGGAATTTTCCCCACAATCAATCCCACTTAGCTTGCTACCCCATTTGCAAAACTTTAGCAAGTATTGTGCCTCATGAACTATTCAAGTAGAGTTCCCTTCACTCTTTTGAATTAAGTATTGGGGGTTTTCACAATGCATTATATTAGATATCATTATTTGGGATTCAACTATGCTGAGTAAGTCATTCATCTATGACCATTTCCATGAGAGGTAGTCGTAACTGACTAATTTCTCATGATTTTTTAATAGTCCACTTAGCACTCATTGCATCGGGTGATGCTCACATGGGTGAAGAAGTGGGATTGAAACTAGTGAAATAAATCACATAGCATCAATCGTCACTTCCGGGGCTTGCACCCAGTAACCAAGACTTCTCGGGAGGTCACCCATCCCAGATCTTGAGCTAGAGGCGATCTGGGATGGGTGACCTCCCAGGAAGTCTTGGTTACCGGGTGCAAGCCCCGGAAGTGATGATTTATGCTATGTGATTTATTTAACTAGTTTGAATCCCACTTCTTCACCCCTATGAGCATCACCCGATGTAATGAGTGTTAAGTGGACTATTCAAAAATCATGAGAAATTAGTCAGTTACGAGTACCTCTCATGGAAATGGTCATAGATGAATGACTTACTTAACTCAGTTGAATTCCAAATAACGATATCTAATGATTTAAGATTCTATTATCACTATCAAAGAAAATGATAACAGGAAAGTTTCTAAAGAAGAAGATGAACGAGATGAACGAGTTCAAATTTCAAAACAAAGTTATCAGGGTTGTAAAGGAACTTAAGAGTGAAAAATAACATGTCAAATTTTTGGAAGAAGAACTAAAGATAGCAAAAGGATATGCCAAAAGACTTAATAAGTAGAATGAAGAATCTAAGGAAATCATCAGTAGCCTTAAAGTGTAGTTGGAAGAAGCCAAAAAAGTTGAAGAATCAATTAGAAAAGAACTTGAAGAAAGTAACAAAGAATGGAAGAACACAAAAAGGGAAAATCACACACTTCAGGAAGAATTTTCTCGTTTGAAACTCCAAGTGCAAGAAGCAGAAAAGAAAGAGAAAGACCTAGCAAGCCAATTTTAGGAATCTGGTCAAAGGTACATATATGAAGTTGATCAAAACAAAAAAGAATTGGATACAATTGTTGCGGAAATAGACAGGATCAGGAAGGAAAATGAAAAACAAAAGGAACAGATACAGATCCTCAACAAAGAAGTAGAAAATATCACTCTTATAAAGCTATAGGTAGAAGAGGCAAAATAAAGAAGGAGATTGTTGAAAGGAAAATATCATGAAGACCTTGCTCAAAAGAAAGAGAAACTTGATGTAGCTCTTACTGAAATCAACATGATCAAGGAATGGAAAAAGGAACACTTGTAGGTTATTAACAAGAAAGATCAAGAATTGGCTCAGTTGAATATGGAAGGAAGAAAGAAAAGGTAAAGCTCCATGTGATGAAGGCGCAAGCTCCAAGACTTCGTAAGATCAAATTGATGAAAATATTGATCAAGATGAAAGGCCGAAGAAGATTAAAAATGTTGTGGCTCTAAATAATAATGTTGAAGCAATCAAGGACAAAGGTAAACAAAGGATTGCACCACCACCTCCGAGGAAGAATGAATACAAATATATGATTGGAAGTTTGCTTTATCTAACAGGTACCAGACCTGATATCATGCATGTAGTAGGAATTTTTGGAAGGTTCCAAGCAAATCCAAAGGAATCACATCTTTAAACTGTAAAAAGAATATTCAAATATCTTCAAGGAACTCAAGACTTCGGTCTATGGTATCCTAAAGATACAAATCTTACTCTTCATGCATACATGGATGCAGATTAGGCAGGAAATGTTGATGATCAAAAAAGCACTAGTGGAGGTGCATTCTACATGGGATCATGGTTAGTGTCTTGGTTCAGCAAGAAACAAAGTTCGATTGCCTTATCTACAGCTGAAGCAGAATATGTGGTTGTTGCATCTTACTTCACACAACTACTTTAGATGATGCAAACATTGCAAGATATTCAAATCACATGTACTCCACCCATCTCCATTATATGTGATAATACAAGTGCCATTAGAATTTAAAAAAGTCTAGGCATCCTCTCTAAGACCAAGCACATACCCATTAAGTACCATTTTCTACGAGAAAAAGTGCTTGAACAAAAGGTTAAATTGGAGTATGTTCCCTCCAAAGAATAGGCCCAGAGAAACATTTGAATATGTCATACAAAATATGGGAGTAGTTTCTGCATCATCCTATTATTAAACCTAGTTTTTCAGAGGAAGGTTCCTATACGCGGTTTCTTGAAGGATAGTCCCGTATATACACGAGTTTATGTGGTTACAAGAGCGTACATGTTTTTATGATAGAAAAAACAATGGGTCAAACTCTGATATGGGTGTTCAGTCTGATATTGATGATTACAGTCTATTGATATGCTTTATTCATTGATTTTATCTGACTGATGAAGATGCCTTGATGAATGATTTGTTGACAATGCATAGGTAGCATAGGTTCAGGGGGAGCATTAACCTTATCAAACATTTTGCATTGTTGGTATTATGGTTGCTGATTAAATCTATGGTTTCAGATATTCATATCAATTGCTGCATAGGTCATGTAGAGATCTAGGGTGTAATATGTCTCCTTATTTCATTGTCTATTTTTGAATGAGTCCTATTGGAAATATGATGTAATTTGTATCCCCACTTTGCATGGGAAGGATGATGTAATAATTTCTATATTTCAATCATGTATAAAAAATTGGTATATCCCCACTTGGTTGGGTGGATGAGTCAAATTTGGTGTATCCCCTATTAGTTGGGTGATTGATGTATGTATGAGTCAATGGTCTTAGGGAAGTCATACTCACTTGTTGAAGAGTCATGTTATTATTTTGAAAATTATCTCCGCAGACTTTACATGTACTCAAGGGGAGCATGGACAGCAAAGTGTATCTCAAAAGGGGAGAATAACTTGGTCTACCCTTTGCCCTTGATGTCAAAGGGGGAGAGTATTTTGGTGTTGCTTGATATCTCTAACAGTTTCTACAGCTTGCAGTAATCAACACCAATATGGTTGCCATCAAGTTCAAAGGGGAAGATTGTTGGAATTATGATACAAGTGTTGTCCTTGATGGCAACTCACTCACAGGTCAACTCAGATTTGATAAAAGGAAACTCACAGTGTAACATGTCAATTCAGAGGTAATAGGGCATTGGTACAGAAGAACGGGAAGTTGGAACAAAGGTCTACTGATCATATTCAAGAAGTTGAAGGAAAAGGATGTTTTCAGATAGTCTAAGATGTATACGTAGGTTTAGCTTGACAGAGTGGTGTATACATGTAGGTTCACAGAACAAAAAGAGCATATACGTATGCACACACTTTCACAAGAGGAAAAGCGCGTATGGGTTGGAAAATCAAGAAACTTCAAGAGTAAAGAATACCAAGGGTCAATACCATTGTATTAGCCCACAATTTTGAGTGAAGTAACGACTATTTGATCTCGTCCAAGAATAACACAGGCTCTAAGTGTTGTTTTGGTCCAAGATATTGAGGAAGGCCAAAACTATATGAGGAGGAGAAGATAAAAGGGTCAGTGTGCAAGTGAAAGGGTTTCTCAAGGAATACTTCTATTTGAAGTATATTTTATGTTGTAGGGGATATGATTGTGATATGATCGAAAATATTTTTTGCACCTTGAATTCAATGTTGGATCAGGATCACGAGACCTGAAATGACTTATCATTGGATGATTTGATATTGGTTGGGCTAGATATGATTTCTTACACATGTTTTATTCTTTAAATGTCATGATCTGGGTATGTCTAAAGTTTGGAATATCAGCGAAGTTGTAAGATAATATTTGCAGATCTATTTGGTGGTTCACCTTCATAAAGGCGTGTATACACACAAGTTCAACTCTTACAAGTAGTGTATTCAATGGAAAAGCATGTTGTTCAGAAATGACTAATCTATCTTATCAGTGTTGTTGTTTTACTGTTGTCTGTCAATGAAGTCTTCCTAGATCTGAAAGTAAAACTGAATGCATAGAGTTTGTGATTGATTGATTAAGTGAGAAGGGTTATCTTTACTGCTTACTATTTATATCTCTGTGATTGAAATGAGATGTTAAGAATATCATTGGTTGGTACATATTTGATTCAGAAATTTTTATGATTCAGTAGTTTTTGAGGTATATGCAGGTTTTGTTGCAGGAAGTAGTGTATACATGCAGGATGGGTTCATTAAAGTAGCGTATACATTATGATGTATGATTCTTGAGGTTGTAGCTAGTTCTAAATGATGATGCAGGTTTTTGGGTTCAGCAGAGTGTGTTACACAGTAATTTGTCACCGTCCCTGTTACCCCTTCTCCCGCACCTTGGAGGACTTGTTCTGAGACCTGTGAGAAGTGACATGACCTGGAAACACTTTCCTTGTATTCCCCTAGACATGAACTTCATATGCCCTGAAGACACCTTCTGCAAAATACCCATAAAAATAGTCCTTTTTCCATTGGCGCGAGTTCACTATGTATCACTCGCACCAATGAGGGAAATCCTTCAAAGAGGGCGCGCCAGCTAGCGCTCTGTCTCAGAGTCACCAAATTGTTGTGGAGGTAAATCCCCTCTGCGGATAGAGGTGATCCCTACTAGCCCAAATGGGGTCTAGCAACAATCAAACAACGCTAACACATAGGTTCCTAATTGCAAATCAAATACCGACGATGAGGGCCTACCTGGATTCCAATGCTAGTACTTGTAGAAGAGTCATCGCTCCCATTCCTTTGCTCCAGCTGGTCACAATCCCCACGATCCTCGTGAACGGACACATGCACATGCAAAGAACAACACAAATACAAGCATAAAATCCAATAGATGCAACTATATATCAGTCAGAAAGGATATAAGTTAATCATCATTACAAAGACAATAAGAGTGGAACCATAATGATAGTCGTCTATTATTATTGATAAACAAAGAAGAATACAACCATAGTTCTGACGTCAAATCCTCC
>APFE031429641.1:21917-37224 GCA_000404065.3 Pinus taeda | reverse complement strand
CCATCTTGAGTTGGTTCAGTTTGGCTTCGAATCTCCATAGAAGGGAAGTTGTTTGCCACCTTCTCATGGAAGCTTCTTAGTGATCAAGCCAACCCCATGAATATTGTGGAAATCCTAACTCCTTCTCCTCTATCTATAAAAGCTTGTCCTTTTGCCTTTGACAAGCTAGTCTCCAATTTCCAAATTCTAAGTCCCAAAGTCTGAGAATTGCCAAGTTCATGCTACAAGAAGCCTTCTTCATTCCCATAAGCCTAAATCTAAAGTGAGAAGATTCTTGTCCAAGTAACCAAGGAGAGAGAGGCTTGTTCCCCATTCCCAACAAGCTTTGCAAGGCATGTGTTGTTGATCACCGAGCCAAAGGAGGATTTGACATCAGAACTATGGTTGTATTTTTCTTTGTTTATCAATAATAATAGACAACTATCATTATGGTTCCACTCTTATTGTCTTTGTAATGATGATTGAGTTATATCCTTTCTGACTGATATATAGTTGTATCTATTGGATTTTATGCTTGTATTTGTGTCGTTCTTTGCATGTGCAGGTGTCCGTTCACGAGGATCGTGGGGATTGTGACCGGCCGGAGCGAAGGAACGGGAGCGTCAACTCTTCTACAAGTACTAGCGTTGGAATCCAGGTAGGCCCTCATCATTGGCCTTTTATTTGCAATTAGGAACCTGCGTGTTAGCATTGTTTGATTATTGCTAGACCCCATTTGGGCTAGTAGGGATCGCCTCTATCTGCAGAGGGGATTTACCTCCACAACGGGTAGATCCAACAAGTAGGAGAGGCGGTATCTCTCTTCCTTGTCTTCACTTCCCCTCGTGCTTAACTCCCAGTCACAGAGCTTTCCCGGTCTTTCTAATGATATTGGATTTCGTTTGTTATTCAAATTCTATGTTTGATCATTTGAGCGGCCTTGGAGAGTTAACTCTCCACTCACCTATTCCAAGGCCCTAATGAACCTAAACTTGTTGGTGTTCGTTAATGACAAAAATAAAATGTTCTAGTTCATTTTATTAAATCACTTGATTTTAGGGGGTTCTTCTTTAAGTCAAGGGTATTACGAGAGTGAACCTGATGATGTTTAGGATGCAAAAGAAACCAATAGAAACTTATCTATATGCATGTAGTTATTTTCTTTTGATGAAGAGGGATTTCTACTTGGGTTCTACGAAAAACATACATAAGCAAAATATTTTTCTTTTATTTTCTGAAACACTGCACACACACTCAAAATCTAAAAAGACTAAAAATGCTTATGATGCAAACTAACCTAATGAAAATTTAAATGACGATGGAAGATCCTAAAAACACCCATACTATAAGAAAATATGCTTCCTTATGGAGTCAATAAGCCAACTTGATAATGAAGAGGGAAAAAAAAATTAAAACAAATTTCCCTCAAAAGCAAGCAAAACAAAAGAAACCAAAAGCCAAAAGCTTGGAAAAAAGAAAAGAAAAAACAATGTTTTTTTGTTTTTCTTTTAAGGAAACTAAAGAAAATTTTGAGGTCACAAAAAGCACTACTAAATTCGAAAGATCAAAAAGAAGCACGAGTCCTTATACCTTGCAAGTTATAAAACTCATTAATAAATGAAAATTGAAACAAGAAGGACTACAAACTTGCAAAAACTGATCCGAACAGCAGTAAGAGACTTCAGCAAACTGACAAAAATGTCAAGAAAGAAAAACTTTCAAAATTGCCAAAGATACACTCAAAAAGCACGAAAAGCAACAAGGTCAATCAAAAAGGAAAAGCAAAGCAAGGAAACTTGAAATCTATGTTACAAACGAAATCAAAATCAATTTATTGTTCTAGAAAACCAGAACATCCAAGAACTTCAGACATAAACCTTGAACCCAAGACACAAACCAAACAATTGTTCAAAAAGAAATCCTAGGCCAACTAGGCTTTTTAGCAAGGAGAATTGAAAAGGAAAACTTGCAGGAGAACTGAATTTTTTAGACAGTGGATGACCATAAAACAATAGAAATCACCAAGCAGTAGACCTAATTGGGCAAATATATTAAAAAAAAATTCAAACAATTGTATACGCGACTGTGTAAAGACACAAAAGTGTTCACATGTGTTTCTAACACAAGAAACTCGCGTATAAGCAAGTCTCTTTGAGGAAACTTGTGTGTATATGCGATTGTAACCCAAGAAAAAAGAGTATAAAAGGCTCAATTAAGAAAAAACTAAAAATCAATGCTTGATTCAGAAGATCAGACTTGATGTCTGGGAAGCTAATGAGTCAAATAACACTGTAAAAGCAAGCAATCAAGAAAACAAACCCTGATTGAGAACAAACAACCCAAACCAGGAATATCAAGAATGTTATCCCCAATGGAGTCACCAAATCTGTTGCGAGTGAGAACACCCTAGGATCTTGGGTTGAAAACTCCAACAGAGTGGAGGGCAAACAGCAATAAGAAATGCTCAGACAAACAATCTAAATGCTTATTCTACTGAACTTGGAAGAAGTGTCCTTACAGGGGGGTCCTACGTTTGGGTAGATCCCACGAGGTGCAAACGCTGTGCTTCTCCTTGCCTTTAAAACTTGTAAATTATTCAAGAAAAGCATATACATCAGTAGAAACGTAAAGCATATTCATGATATATATGTTGCATCATATAAATGAATGAACAATTACGCATTAATATAAGATTTATAAACAACTCGTGATATAGATCAACGCATAAACATGATTAATATCAGGAATAGAAAAGCATTTATTTATTTATGTAAGCTACAAGAAAGGTGGAAAACTACAACCTGAGTCTTGCTCCAGCTCCAAGCGGAACCGTCCTTCGAATCTATCCTTTCCCAGCCTCAGCAATTTTCCTCCATCATAATACACAAGGATATCTCAAGGAGGATGAAGGATATCTCAAAAGAGGAAACAAGGGTTTCCCAAAGCTTTGGGGAGTGTAGGAGACAAATGGATTTCATCAGACTCGATAAGGGATGAATCAACTATAATATCAATATCTCCCTTCTTCTCTCTTAAGGCCTTCCCAAGGAGGTTTATTTATACTTCTCCAAATTAGTTTTTTTCAGTTGGGAAATAGTTGGCCACGAGCTATAGGAGGTGAGTAATAAGTAAAACCCGTGAACTCCACTCAAAATTAAGGAAATTTATTATTTTTAAGTGTTTTAACACATGTATGCGGGTTGGGTATATGTTGATCCGCGTGTACATGCTTTTATCATAGGGCAACGTAGCATATAGGAAATAAAACATTGTTTTTTAGATTTTGGACCAAGTCTGGAAGGAAGGGTTGCCCTAGGTCGTAACCAGAGCATCAAATCTACCAAAAGTGGTAAATGGTGCTATAACACATGTACAACTTATCAGCCAAGGTAATAATTACAATGTGAGGCCTAGATTCATACAGAGCATGTCGCTCCCAAAAGTATGGTTAGCCTAATAATACATCACAAACTTCAAGAGGAGCAACATCACACGATACCTCATCCGTGAAGAGCTTAATGTTGTAGGCAAGGCAACATTGTTGGCTGACACAGAGGTCTCTCCCTTGGTGAAGCCACTCAATGGTGAACGGATGCGGGTGTGATGTAGTCGATAGGCCCAATCACTTCACGACCTCTGTTGAAATGAGGTTCTTTTGGCTCTCGTTGTTGACAATGAACTGCAATGAGGAATCCTCACCCACATCTATGAGTGGAAGAGTCGCTCCCCCTCCACTGGATCTTCGAGCTCATCCTTTTAGAACTTGGTGGTGGCAACGATGGGATTATGATCTGCATTAAGAATTTTCTTCCCTTTTTCATTCCCCTTATCGGTTTCTGACTCAGAGTTAGAACATGCATCTGATTCAGAAGTCTTCAGCTCGACCAACAGTGACTACTTGCCTTGACACTCATTTGTGTTATGAGTGGGGCTATTATGGAACGCATACCATTTTCCTGTGTCCTTCTTTGTCTTCCTGGTTTTTTTCTTCGCTTGTGGCTTCGGAGGGTTGTCCTGGGTCACCCTACCTTGGATTTTTCCTTTGTTCTCTAGCTTGGAGGCGGCGCTAAGTGAGGAAATGTCCAAGAACTCCATCTCATCTTGGATGTACTTATGTAGACAATTGCGGTACTTGAGTACCAAATGTCGCTCAGAATCCTTGACAACCAACTTCGTGCGAAGGGTATGGAAAACATTTGTGAACTTTGTCCCATCTTAATCCCTTCCCTGCCACAGCATGGTCCACTTTATGTACTTATCTTCATAGCTCATGTTGTGGCATCCATCGTCATCTGAATTTCATTTTTAATATTATCACAAAAATAAAAATAAAATCAAATATTATGTTTTAAAAATCAAAAGAGAGTTTGAAATTTCGAAGCAGTGATTTGATTTATACTATCGGCGGCATTCAAATACAATATAAGGTGGGCCTGACCCATATGCTAAAACTCAAGCGGTATTATGAAATATAAAAAAAACTATGGCTTAAGAGGCGGGCAAAGAGATCTACGGGGAAACAACAAGCATGAGTTATAATTCAGGCTCAACCCCCGCAACAAACCACCCACACCATTTCACTCCACCTCATCTCCTCCACATCATCCGCCAATCTCATTTATTATCGTCCACCTCACCCACCATACCCTGTCACCTCATCTGCCACTCCATTAATATGTTACATTGATTACAATGTTTCCCTCTGTTTTGATTACCATATATATAAAAGAAAAGTAAAAACCTTGTTACATTAGTCTTTTTCTTTTAGAACTGAGCAACCTCGCTTCTAGTTCAGCATTCCGAGTCAGCAGCCATCACCAGCAATTGTCATCAACAACTGTCACCAGCGATTGTCATCTACAAACACCATGGCCAAACAAGTAAGTTCTTCCTCAATCATCCATACCCCATTGATGGATGTTGAACGTGATATTTCTGATACCCTCTGCACAATTAAGCACCTTTCACTATATTGTTAGGTCAGGTGTGTTAACAGCTTTTGTTTCAAGGACTCATTTGTTCCCTGAATTCATTCAATGGCTAGCCTCAGCAATGTACCCCAAGAAGTGTTTTGTAATGAAACAGTCAAGGGAGAGTGTTTTCCAAGTAACCTCTCAATTAATTCACCAAGCTTTGAATTACCCTATCTCTGGAACTTACACCACCTTTACTGAAGAGTCTTCGGTTTCATATTATGATAACTTGTCCCCTCAGGATTTTTCTCATGTTACCTATTTCCTAGCTCCTAAATCTGGTCAATTCTCTCTAGATGGGAATCTATTCTCTTTAGACATTTTTGCAGTTGATATAAGACTTATCTTGCAAGTAATTTCTAATATTATGGGAAAAGAAGACTCCAAGCAGGTTGATAAAGTAGTGCTGGGATTTTTCTCTTTAATGATGAATGCAGACATAGTACTAGATATTCCAACATTCTAGGTGGATACTATCGATACCCAATTCATGACTTTGCCCCTTACTGGGTCCTTTAAGTTTCCTTCAGTTATTACTTATTTATTTATGTACCAAAATGCTAAACATTTTACAGGTTTGGGACTAAATGTTGTTGAAATAAATAAAAAGAAGCAGTCAGTGGTATTCTGGACAAACCTGATAAGGGGTTATTCAGGAGATGGTGGTTTATTTGAGATCACTTATTTATTCCCTCCAGTGGCTTATAAGATCTTGAATGGAACCTTGCCCCCAACATTTCTTCCTAAAGCTCAATAATTCCTTCAATTGAGTAAAGATGTGAGGTGTGGAGATTGGTTCATATTTGAGGAACATGCAGAGATTAGGCTTTATGGAGTCTCTGTCAAACCATACAGGTTACCAAAACTTGTGCCAATGAGGATTTTTTCTCTTGAATTTATCAGATGGAGCTTGAATGTAGATCAAGTTCATTTTGTTCCTGTGAAGAAAGGATGTTTATTTAAATTTCCTAAAGCAATAGGACCCTTCATTGTGAACACCAGGCAGGTTTCCCAAGAGGTCGAGAGATTATTGAATGATATGTGTCTTTTATAGGGGTTTGAGTGGGCCTATGACCCTCATCAAATTATTTCAAAAAGAAGGCTAGAGAATGGATCTTCAGACTTTGTGCATGAAAGTAGACCAGAAATAGAGAAATTGGCAAATGGAGGTTTGCAGAACACTTAGGGGACAGAGATTGAAACCCCTAGCATTACAAAAAAAGGAGTCAAGAGGGCTAGAGAAGAATTTATTGATTTGGATGAGGAAGAATCTGAAGCAGTGAAAATGACTAAGCTTATGGATGCAATGTCTTCAACACAACCTGGTTTAGTAATTCAATTAGGAGAAACAAAGGTTGCCCCAGCTTCCCCATCTTCCAGAGAACCTGTTCATGATCAGGTTCCTTTAATTCAAAGTATGTTTGCTCAAATAGCTTAAAGAAACTAGAAAGTGAAGTTAAATATGGAGGCTCAATTTGAGTCTCAAGTTGCTCCTGAACAAACTAGATTGTTGTTTGCTATGGATTTGGAGAAAAGTCAACTTTAAATTGCTTTCTCTCATCCTACTGAAATATCAGCTGGGTCCACCATTAATTTCAAGACTGTAAATTTGACTATTGACACTCACAAGCTTCCAATGCTTGACACGATCAATTTGCACATGCAAACTGGGCAATTGATTGTAAATGATTTACATAAAACAAATGCAGTAGTTGTTACAGCAGAGAAAATGCTAAATAAGGTAATTCAACAATTGAAGTTGGAGAAAGCCAACTCTAGAGATTTGAAAGCTTAGGTGGATGAATTAAAGAAAATTATCATAAAAAAAGGTGTCAATCTTGGTGATGAACCTACGATTCAAAAATTGTTGCAATCTAGTAAGTCATAGATTGGGGTTTTGAAGAAGAAATTGAATCTACCCACAAGTGACATCCCATTGCTGCAGGGATAGTTGAAGTTGAAAAGGAAAAGGAAAAGTTCCTACAGGATGTATTACAGAAAACTGAAGAAGTTTCTTTACTTAAATAATCTTTGGATAAGCTGCAAAAACAGGTAGATACTCATGTTTGTACAATAGTAATGCCAGCCAACACATATGATCTAGCAGCACAGGTATTACAGTTGGGAATAGATCTTAAAATGGTTGTGAATGATGTAAAGAAAGCACAAAGAGAATTGAAAACAGCCTGTAAGCTATTGAATTTGAGTGAAGAGGACGCAAGAATGGAGAAAGAAAATGCAAAAAAGTACAGGGAAGATCTTCTAAGGGCTAAAGATGAAATTAAAAGGCTGAAGGAAAAGATAAAGGGCAATATGTCCTTAATTGATGTAGGAGCATGAGGCTTGGAGACAAAAAGCTTCGAATTTATTCCAAAAATACCAACAACAAAAAAAAATTACAAGCAAAGGAGTGGGATCCTCTAGCTGTTAATTTACAAAGTTTTCTAGATAGGATTTGAGCTAGGATTTAGGGATTGAGTGATTTTATAATTAATTCAAGTTGTTTAGATTCAGTTGAGATTCTCAAGGAGAATATCAGCCAGATTAGATATTGTCTAAAATTAGGTAGATTCGATCCATGGATTAAGAATCTGATTGTTAGAATGAAATAGTATTTATGTAAGTTCTGAATGATTATAAAGTGATTTTGACTGATTTGGCTTGATTAGGTCGTATAAGATTAAGTTATAGAAACTATATATCGGTGTATTTGTGTATAATTGGTCAATCCCGGAGGCTTTTTATTCCTTTGAAATATCTTTGAGTTATGTTGATTTCTAGGTTGGCTTTTGAATTAGAGTGTGTAAAATCTGTATTGTATCACAATCTTGCATTTTTCTGTGTTTTGAAATAATTTGGTTATGTTCTAAGAACATCGGAGAATATGGTTAGAAACTAGTTAAATGTAGCGGAGGTGTTAAGTTTGGCAGAACAAAGAAAAGAAAACTTGACAAAATCATGTTAACCCAAAGGAGTCTAGAACTGTCCGATCTACAGATCCAATAGATCTAACGGTCATCGTGTGTCAATAAGCTCGTGCATTTAGTCAAGGAAGAAAAGTGGTTTTATCAGTGTAGTTGTTTATCGGGTGGATAAAAAGTGGCAAGCTGTCTTTTGAAATTCTAAGCGATTCCATTAATCGACCGACACGTAGCACTCGGGTGGAGAGAGAAAACCACTTTATTAGGTGAATAAACATTGCACAAGATCTTCATCTGATATCGCTATTAACCGTTGGATCAAGTGTGCTTTGATCAATGGTGGAGGATTGCCGATTAGTTTGTTGATCGGGTGAACCAACAACCGTCAGATTAAAAGGTAAGATCAACGGCAGAGAATTAACGTGATAATGTTTATGGAAAAGCGAGCGTGATAAGGAATTAACCAAAAGGTTTAAATTCCTTTTGATTCCGTGGCAATTGAAAGGTTTTCATATTGCGGGTAAAATTAGGTAGTTCTGCTAATTTAGCAGAATAGCCAAGTTTGGAGGTAGATGACTAATACTCCAAAAGAAATCCAAGAATAAGTTCCACCTGAACTTGCAAAAATTGTTTCTGGATTTGAACGATTGTCCATTACACTTGCACCCAAACTACCAATAATTCAAGCCATGGAAATCCTATGGGATGAAATCATTGAGATTATTAAGGGCATATGGGAATTCCTTGTTATTACCTTTGAGGAGAAAACAATAGTCCAAGACATGGAAGGTGTGGTCATGAAAAATAAGCAAAAAGATTTAGATAGATCAAAGTTTGCTAAGAGAATGATCTATTTCATTAATTCTAAATCTACTTCAAAATTAAAGGAGCATGACATGCCAAACAGAACAATATGTGCAATAGATTTCAACAAGATGATTGTCAGAAACATTTATAGAAATACTGCTGAGAAGAAGATAAATGAGATGAAGGAAGCAGTTGCCAAGTTTAACATCCTGTTTGATAAAAGAGTTAGAGCTGGACTTCCTTCTTGTTGGGATTTACAAGGAAACTTGCTGCCATTGAAAACATATGAGACTTTTCTAGTTGAGGCAAAGAGAAAAGTTGATAACACTCGTGAAAAGACAACAGAGTTAAATGGAGCCACTATTGTGATCTACCTTAACAAATATTTTAAGCTTCTATGGATGGTAAAGACTATGTTTACAGATAAGCCTACTTATAGTAGGATTACAGCATGCAGAATAGCAGTTGACAAATCGGAAGAAGCACCAAAGTCAAATGTACCATTATGGAGAAGATGCAAAGAATGGATGATAAAGCAAACCAAAGATACACTAGCAGGACCACCTACTCAAGCCACAGATTCAAACAACAAGCAGCAATCAGCAATCATACTTTAATTTATGTACTTCATGTTATCTTATTTCCTGAGAAAAATGAGGTGTCTTTTACCCTCTAATATAATATTTTGTAATGACTTTTACTTTAGACAGTTAGAAAGTAGTTAAGCAGTTTGACAGTTTTGGTAGTTACCAACTATCTCACGATGTATAAAAAGAGGGAAAATTATAGAAGAAAGGTCTGAATTTTTTAGGAACCTGAAGACTATGCTATTGTGTACTTGATAAACTAATAATTAATGAAAAAATCAAGAGTTTTCCATACAGTGTTGGGTATGATTTTGTAATTTCTCCGTTATGTGTCATTATGTTTCTTCCTCTCTTTAAGTATGATAATGAAGTTGCAGGTCTTTGTTTACTTATTTGAATAAAGTTAAAATTCCTTAAAAGAGCGCTCCCATATTTAAAGCCCTTTCTTCTATATTTCTTCTAAGTTACAGATAATAGTTCTTGTCAAACACAGCATATTATCTTTAATTTCTTAAGATATTCTTCACACATCATTTACATCTACCATCACATGGCATTTTGAGATTTTCATATCAAGTAAATATTAAGTGTTAAAAGCCAAGTCCTTCAGGTCCTTCATATGAATAAACATTATACAAATAAGTGACATGCATGATAAAAACTAATGTCTTAAGCACAATTTCTCCACAACCAAGAAATTGGTTTCTTAAGGGACAATAGCTCCTAACAGGGTAATATTGTTCCTTAATTGTGTCTCGGAAAAAATTCCAAGTGATTTTTGATGAAAACAGTGAGGATTCCCTCTTGTCCGTTTGTTCACAGTAGGTTTCCCACCAGTCCTTGACATGTGGGGTGGCTTTGAGAAGATCAAAAGTAATATTTTCCCGATTGGAAAAGTCATGAACTAAAAAATATCCTTCCAATATATTTAAACCTCTATCTACGATGTCTGCATCTATCTAGCCTTTAAATATGGAAATATTAAAGTTAATTTGTATGTTAAAAGGAGTGGTTGTTGGATGAATATGTGTCGCATGTGGGTAGCTGCCAAAGGATTTGGGAAAATTTATCCATCTTCGCATTCCTCTATCGCTTGAGGGCTTCCTCGACCAACATTTTGAAAGGATCTCTTACCCCCTCATATTTATTTTTTCTGACAAGGAAGATCATTGGGGTTTGTGAAGCTGACCTTGCAAAGGTTCAACCAGTCTATCCCTAACTCCTTATACCCTGACCTCGTTGGGATCATGCAAAGAAAAATAGAGAAAGAGCAGATGACTTTGATACCACTAATCTAGACTTATGAAGGAACACAAAAAAACACAAAAATACACGTATAATCAAATATGCAGAAGAAATAAAACTTCATTTCATTAATATCAAAGAACTGAAATGTGCTTACATACAAAAATGGAAATAAACTAGCTCAGGTGATTGTAGCTTATCTCTAAGAAGAGATGTGGCAGCTACATGCCTCTACACTGTGTTATAATGAAGCTCAAAGACCTATTTATTATTAAGAAACAATCAAAAACCCTAAACATCCAAAATTCTAACCCTAGGAGATGAAGCGTCAAAACTATGGGCCACGTTTGGGTAAATTGGTACATCAACTTCCTCAGGTCATAACTTTGGCATACGATCTTCGTTTGACGCGCACAATACCTCGTTAGAAAGATCTATCTGAGGACTATAACTTTTGAATGAAAATATGGGTCAAAGTTTATTCTTTTCCCATTTTCCCAAAAAAAATGTTGTTAGGGGCCTCAAAAATACTATCGAAGTTCAGGACCCAAAAAACTGCCAAAAATAGTAAATTGTGCTACAATTAAGGGAATTGAAAAAACTGAACGAAACAGTGGTGGGGGTCCAAATAGAATAGGTGGGTTGCCGCCAATATCCACCTAGATCATTTCTCACCCCTTAGGAAGCAATGGTCCCCATTGCGTTGAGTGCCTTCATGAGATGGGGAAACTTCTATTGAAGTTGGTCCCTAGTGAGCCACTTGCCTTGGTGCAGGAGTTGGCTAGTTTTGACAACCCAATACAATTGTATCTGGTGTTGGAGAGTATTATTAATATGTGTGTCCATGACCCGATCGGTTGTGGCATGCTCTATGCAGTCTGGGTTTAACTCTGTTGATGTGAGTTGTTCTGCAGTGTCTGGTGTCCCCAGTAATGGTGGAAAGTATGGTCGAAGGCAATCCACATTGAACATTGGGTGCAGGCCAAGGAATGGTGGAATGTTGAGCTCTAAATCATTGTTTCCTACAACCTTAGTTATGTGTAAGGCCCGTATCGGAGTGGGCAACCTTCTGCAAATGTAACCAAACTTTTTTGCCCACCTGGAACTTGTGTGGCACCAATGTTGATCATGACGCTGCTTGTACTTAGCATTGGCTCTTTCAAATATTTTGTGTACTTGATGGGGGATGTGCTTGTTGAGCCTCAAACCTACACTTCCTTACACATCCTCCCAGCATCTTTTTCCTATTCATTTCCCTATTTTGTCACTCATTCCCTCCATCAATTTGCTCAAATCGTTGTATTTTAGGACTTTTTACATGGTTTTCTAATTATGCTAATGACTGTGTTTGGTTTAGAATTTTGGTTCAAGGTGCTGCGTTTCCACAGCTCACACAGGGTTTTCCGCAGCTAATCCTGGTTTCCACAGCCAACCCCAGATTCCGTAGCTGTTTTATTAAATGGTATGTTCCAGGTGTCCTCCGGGAGAAGAGCCACATGGTCAAGTTCGTGGAACCAAGGACATGGTGTGTGTCCCTCAAGATCATCCAAATCAGTCATCAAAGCCCGTGGTCAACAAGGAGCCAAATTCGGTCAAACAGAGGTCATTGGCGGTGGCATGGCTCTGCGTGTTCTGTTTTAGAGCACGTGAAGAACAGGTGGCATTGTCCTCAGTCGTGAAGATGGTGGGAGACATAAATCCAACAGCGGATTGAATGCCCACAATGACCGTTGCCTAGATCCGAGGACGTAGCAAGACTACGTGTTTTTACATGGCTGTTTGAATTACTTAGATTTCGTTAAGTTAGTTCGCCTTCTGTAGTTATAAATAAAGCGTCTTTGAACTCTGGACAAGTTAGTTGTTAGCTGCTGTTTTGTACTTTTGAACTCCCACTGTATTTTCTATTTCATGCATAATATATGAGAAGACCGTTATTCCATTTACGCGTGTGATTGATCTTTGAAATGGCTGAAGTAGGCAGAGGGCCCCTGTTTACTAAAGTCCTGTACAGTATTTTTAATTTCTCGCATTTCGTTTTCTTATTTCATGTATATAATGCCTTTAATTGTTGTGTTTTAATAGTTGTACATACATTTCAATTTCTGCTTGTTTACATTTCTGTACTTTTTCATGACTGATCAGTGTGTTATGCAGGTTTCTTAGGCGTGCCCAGGACAGTTTATTTCTTTTTTTTCATAACTAGTGACACTTGTGATCATCTTGTCTATGTTGCTGACCTTCTTTGTTTTGCAGCCTTTATTTCCTCATTATCACTTAGTCAATTTGCATATTTGCTTTCTGTTTGTAGACATCAAGTTGTTTATCTATTGATGGTCTCTTCTTCATAATTTAATATCTTTATTGAGGACCAAAACATCACTTAGCGCAGCTTGATTTAGTTATTCAAAAACTTACAATTGCTTGACTTGTTTTTAATTGTTTATCACATGATATATTCAGTTAAAAGGCAAGAGGTTAAGAAGAAGTTAAAGTATTTGTGACTAGTCTTTCTTTTAGGTAGATTTACTTTAATCTCACATTGTTTAGTTGTTATTTGAAATAGATTTCATTTTCATTTCCTTGCAGCAGCAGAGGCACTGGGCCAATGTCATTAGTCTTTTATTTGATGCCTTTACTTTCCTTTAAGCATTGATTTCATTTCAAGCTTTCTTGTAGAGTACTTTTAAGTTGTAAAAAGCACATCACAATCTCACACACTTCACTCACTTTATTTCATTTCCATTACATCACATTAGGAGAGATATACTTGAAAACAAACCTAAAAAGTTAAAAACAACAAAAGCTTAAGAAATAGTTACCTAAGTACATACAGTACACCTCACTTCATCAGCTTACGAGCCCCGGGTTGACATTTAAAAGTTGCAATTTAGACATCACTAGATTGACCAAACATTTTTGGCGTCATTGCCGGGGAAGTGAAATTAGGTAGCCAATTTCTAAAAAAATATAAAATAAGAAAATTTCAAGAAAGGAAAATTAATAACCTCTCAAATTATGCTCTCCTCTTGCACTTAGTGTGATCTGGAGGATCAGAAAAGAGAAAGTTATTGGTTTAATAGTTTCTTGAGTATGCTCTCTTCTTGCAGCTAGAGTGATCTGGAAGATCAGAAAAAAGAATTATTACCCTGACTTAAAGAAAAATAAAAAATGGCATGCATAGAGCAAGAGATTCTAGGGGAAGGTTTTTAGCTAGAGCCAAGAGTTCGATTTTCACAACTCCATCTACTTCAAGAAATAGGCAAGAGACACCTCCATCATCTCCAACTCATACTCCTAGCTCTACGATTCCTGGAATCCAAGAGGCAGTAGTTGACTCTCCCATACCATCTATTAAATCCGAAGGAGATTCTTTCCTTTCTTCCACAGGGAGACAGATTTTAATTGAAGAAATAGAATAACCTGAAGAAGAAGGAGAAATTCCTCCTCATTCACCCTTGGTAGAGGAACCAGAGAACTTTGAGGTCTCTGAACAAAACTACCATGGCAGAAGAAAGAGAAACCGGACTTGGAGGAGGTAGAGGTAGAGGTAGAGGTGGAGGAGGAAATACTGGAGGAGGTAGAGGTAACAATGGAGGAAATAGGAATGGAGACAATTCATTTGGATTTCCCATAGTCGATGATGACTCCCGAGCCACAATGAAAAACATTTCACCATCCGTCCTCCCAAATTTTCATGGGTTAAGAAATGAGGACCCTGAGACATTTCTATTTGAGTTTGAGGTCGTATGTCAAACTTATGATTATCTGGAAGACGCTCAAAAACTCAAACTGTTCCCTTCAACATTGAAAGGGGCAGCATTGAAATAGTTCATGGGATTACTCACTCAATCCATTAGTTCTTGGAATGATATGAAACAAACATTTTTGGATAGGTACCTGGACTATTCTATGCCCACCAATCACAAGGATGAGGTATTCAAGATGGTACAAAAAGAAGATGAAAATTTGGAGGATTTACTTGAAAGATTTCAATATAATCTGAAAAGAGCAAAAATGAGTAACCTGGATGAGGAAACCTTGAAATCCCTTCTATTAAAAGCCCTTAGAGATGAATGGATAGATATTTTGAACATGATGGGAAAAGGAGACATATCTCAACTTCCACTTCATGATATAGCAAAGCTATGTGTTCATCTCTCACGGGGGAAATCTAAAACTCAAAAAAGGCCTAGAGATCCTTGTCTCCTCAGAGAAAACAAATCTGCAACCGGATCAGTAAGTAGGCTGAGATAGGAAACATGCTTGATGAATTCAAAACTAATATCTTAGGAAGTCTTAGTGAGCAACTAGACACTCTTAAGATCCATAATAAACAACAAGCAGAAGCTGAAGCTTTAGCTATCTTTTGCCCAAAGTGTAGAAAGAAACATGCTCTAAGGGAATGTCCCTTGAATGCAAAGGTTGTAGAAACATGTGTGATATGTTCAGAGAATCATGAAACCAAGGATTGTCCTTCAATCCCTGGTCTCAAAGCTGTCTTTCAGGAAGATCCAAGTACCATTGAGTCTCTCTGTTTTGTTGCAAGGAGACCTTGGCAGGGGCAAAAAAATCAAGGGTTTAACAACTTTATGAATTTTCAACCTCCACCAAATTGGAATCCTTGGCAAAAACCTTGGTCCCAACCTCAAAATCCTTTTCAAGCATGGATGCAAGGTATGAAAAATCCTTATGGGAGATTTGCTCAATTTTACCAATATCCTCCATCTTTTCAAAATCAGCAAGTTCCACAATTTCCAAATCAAAACCCACAATTATCATTGCCATTTCCACAACA
>APFE031429641.1:3692-15284 GCA_000404065.3 Pinus taeda | reverse complement strand
GAGGAGGCAACTTCGGTCAAACAGAGGTCATTGGCGGTGGCACGGCTCTGCGTGTTCTGTTTTAGAGCACGTGAAGAACAGGTGGCATCGTCCTCAGTCGTGAAGATGGTGGGAGACATAAATCCAACAGCGGATTGAATGCCCACAATGACCGATGCCTAGATCCGAGGACGTAGCAAGACTACGTGTTTTTACATGGCTGTTTGAATTACTTAGATATCGTTCAGTTAGTTCACCTTCTGCAGTTATAAATAAAGCGTCTTTGAACCCTAGACAAGTTAGTTGTTAGCTGTTGTTTTGTACTTTTGAACTCACACTGTATTTTCTATTTCATGCATAATATATGAGAAGACTGTTATTCCATTTACACGTGTGATTGATCTTTGAAACGGCTGGAGTAGGCAGAGGGCCCCTGTTTACTAAAGGCTTGTACAGTATTTTTAATTTCTCGAATTTCGTTTTCTTATTTCATGTATATAATGCTTTAATTGCTGTGTTTTAATAGCTGTACATACATTTCAATTTCTGCTTGTTTACATTTCTGTACTTTTTCATGACTGATCAGTGTGTTATGCAGGTTTCTTAGGTGTGCCTGGGACAGTTTATTTCTTTTTTTTCATAACTAGTGACACTTGTGATCATCTTGTCTATGTTGCTGACCTTCTTTGTTTTGCAGCCTTTATTTC
Source organism: Pinus taeda (assembly GCA_000404065.3). Lineage (NCBI taxonomy): Eukaryota > Viridiplantae > Streptophyta > Pinopsida > Pinales > Pinaceae > Pinus > Pinus taeda. Next base: position 14,598 of record APFE031429641.1, on the reverse strand, counting down.
CTCATTATCAATTAGTCAATCTGCATATTTTCTTTCTGTTTGTAGACATCAAGTTGTTTATCTATTGATGGTCTCTTCTTCATAACTTAATATCTTTATTGAGGACCAAAACATCACTTAGCGCAGCTTGATTTAGTTATTCAAAAACTCACAATTGCTTGACTTCTTTTTAATTGTTTATCACATGATATATTTAGTTAAAAGGCAAGAGGTTAAGAAGAAGCTAAAGTATTTGTGACTAGTCTTTCTTTTAGGTAGATTTACTTTAATCTCACATTGTTTAGTTGTTATTTGACATGGATTTCATTTTCATTTCCTTGCAGCAGCAGAGGCACTGGGCCAATGTCATTAGTCTTTTATTTGATGCCTTTACTTTCCTTTAAGCGTTGATTTCATTCCAAGCTTTCTTGTAGAGTACTTTTAAGTTGTAAAAAGCACATCACAATCTCACACACTTCACTCACTTTATTTCATTTCCATTACATCACATTTGGAGAGATATACTTGAAAGCAAACCTAAAAAGTTAAAAACAACAAAAGCTTAAGAAATAGTTACCTAAGTACATACAGTACACCTCACTTCATCATCTTACGAGCCCCGGGTTGACATTTAAAAGTTGCAATTTAGACATCACTAAATTTACCAAACAGTGCTGAATGCGCTCAATGAAGTTGTTAGCCCTATTAGCTTCAAACTTGACATGAGTCGAATCTGTCAGAGTAACTGCAAATGGTATGGCCACATCAATGGGACATAGTGGTTGGAATCCCAATCCCACCTGAAAAGGGTTGCGGCCAATTGAGCTATGGAGAGATTTATTGTAGTTATGTTGGACACAAGGGAGTATTTCATCCCATGTGCATGGATTCTTTGAGTTTTACATGCGCATAATGTGTATAATCATCTTGTTGATGGCCTCTATTTGGCCATCAGTTTGGGGGTGGAAAGTCATGGAATTAATGAGTTTGGTATCCAACATTATCCAGAGACTTGACCAAAATGTACTTATGAACTTGTTGTCCTGATATGAGATAATGGATTGTGGGATCTCAAAGGGTACCCACGCCCATTCAAAGAAGAGCTTAGCAGTGGCTTTTGTTGTGATACTTTTCTTGCAAGCCTCCAGAATGTCCATCTTAGAGAATCTGTTGATGACCACGAAAACACAGTCATTTCCATGTTTTGTGGAAGGAAGGCCCGACATGTAATCCACTAAGATGGATTCCCAAGGTTCACTAGGAGCAAGCATAGGAGTATATAGGCCTTGCTTTTTGATGGTCGGTTTGGAAATGGTGGAGGAGGTGTAGGATCTAATGTACTTCCCAACATCTGTCAAAGGTTCGGCCAATAAAAATACTTCTATAGCACTGCCATTATTTTCTCTGCCCCGAAATGTCCGGCACCCCAACTGTAGTGTGCCTCCCAAATCATCTTGGCACGATCGCCTAAAGGAACACATAGGTGTCCAAGGTGGCATAACAGTGCATCATGGAGGTGAAAATTTGGAACTTGCTTGCCTTTTAGGACCATCTGGTATGTGTTGCTAAATTTTGGATCACTCTTGTAAAGATGTAGCCACCTCGCAATCTCGTGCCCACAAGCGTCAAGCACAGTGGTCAGCGCCATGACCGGTGGTCAGCTGAGGTAGTTTGAAAAATTGTTGGTGTTTCCCTTCTTTTAATTAATGTTCAAATGGAACTGTTGTAGGTATGTGGACCAATTCTGGAGGCAATCATTCTGCAACTTCCCTTGTGTTTGTATGAACTGCAGGGGTCAGTGGTCTCTATTGATGATAGTTTCCTTCGCCATAATGTAATACTTCCATTGTCCACAAACTTACGCAATGTAATACATCTCTTTGTCATAGGTGTCATACTTTCAGAATGTGTCTAAAAGTGTCTCGCTCTGATATGCCACTGGATGCCCCTGCGGAGTAAGAACTACATCAATAACATAGTCTGAGGCATTTGTCGCAATCTCAAATGGTTGTTGTGGGTCAGATAATATGAGCATTGGTGCAAAGTAGAGGTGATGCTTCCACTAGGAAAACACCTTCTGTTGGGATTCGGACCAAAATAACTTTGATTTCACTCCTCCCTTGGTGACTTGACTCAAGGGCTAGTGATAGGAGAGAATCCCAACACGAACCTACGATAGAAGTTAGCAAGCCTAAAAAGTTACGAGGCTATATTATAGTGGTTGGTACTAGCCAATCCATAATTATTTTTATCTTGGATGGGTCCACATGTACACCTCATTCATCAATAATGTACGTTATATATTGAACCATGGTCATACCAAAAGTGCATTCCTCCAAATTAGCACACAACTTGTGTTGCACATGGTTTCAAGGACCTACCGAATATGGTGGAGGTGCACTTCCCAACTTTGGCTGAAGATCAGAATGTCATCCAAATACACCACCATAAATGAGTTAGTGAAGGGTCAAAAGATGTCATCCATCAGCCTCATGAAGGTTGCAGGGCCATTTGTCAACCCGAAAGGCATGACCAGCCATTCGAAAAGGCCCTCCTTGGATTTAAAGGTTGTATTCAACGCTCGATAATCAATACAGAGTATCCAAATCCCATCCTTCTTCTATACCAACATGATCGGGCTCCCATAGAGTGATGAACTTGGCCTGATGTGCCCTTTCTACAGCTGCTCCTCAATTTGTCTCTTGATTTCATTGTTCTCCAAAACAGAGCATCAATAGATTGGTCCATTGGGTAGTGGCGCGCCCAAGGTCAGATCAATGGAGTGCTTAACCTGACAGTGTAGAGGTACCCCCATGGGTGAGGTGAATATGTCCCTGTACTCCTCCACAACCATGTCCATCTATTGTTGCAGTGCGGAGGAGCCCTGTCTAGAGGTTGTGGCCACAATATTCTTCTTTTCTTGAGGGTGAATCATAAGGAAAACAAATTTCCTGATTTGGGAAATGATCTCACTGCATTGTTTCACAGTGATCAAGAAATGGTGGTAGGAAGCGCTACCTCTGGTATCCTGTACAACTTATCACCCAAAGTAATAATAATAGTGTGAGGCCTAGACTCATACACAGCATTGCACATCCACAAGTATGGTTGGCCTAATAATACATCACAAACTTCAAGAGGAGCAATAGAACACAGTAACTCATCTATGAAGGGCTTGATGCTATAGGGAAGACAACACTATTAGATGATGCAGAGATCTCACCCTTCATGAAGCCACCCGATGGTGTACAGTTGAGGGTGTGGTGAGGTCATTAGGCCCAACCGCTTCACGACCTCTATCAAAATGAGGTTCTTTTGTCTCCCGCCATCGAAAATGTACTGCAGTGGGGAATCCTTCACCCACATCTGAGAGTGGAAGAGTCACTCCCCCTCCTCTAGATTTGTAGGCTCAACCTTCTGGATCTTGGGATAATTTGCTTCCCTTTTTCATTCTCCTTGTCAAATTCTAATTCAGAGTCAGAACATGCATCTGATTTGGAAGCCTTCAACTCAGCCACCAGTGACTATTTGGCTTGGAACTCACTTGCGTTGTGAGTTGGGCTTTTATGGAACTCACACCATTTCCATCTGTCCTTAGTTTTCTTCGTGGTGTTGTTCTTCACTTGTGGCTTTGGCAAGTTGTCATTGGTCGCCCCGCCTTGGCTTTGTCATTTTTTCTGCATATTGTGCGCGCCTTTTCCTTGCTTCCGATTCGTTAATCCAAAGTCTCACTTCTTCTGTTTAAATTTCTACTTGATCTTGAAAACATATCAATAGGCAGCACCAAGCAAGGAGATGTCCATTAACTCCATCTCTTATTGGATGTAATTGTGTAGATAGCCATGGTACTTGAGTAACAAATTATGTTCATAATCCTTGATACCCATCTTCATGCGAAGGGTATGGAAAACATTTGTGTACTCTAGCACATCTTGATCGCTTCCCTCCCGCATCATGGTCCACTTGATGTATTTATCTTCATAGCTCCCGACAGGGTAATATTGTTCCTTGATGGCATGTTAGAAAGAATTCCAAGCAGGTGCGGCTAAAAATGGTGAGGATTCCCTCTCGTCCTTTTGTTCACAGTAGGTTTCCCACTAGTCCTTAACATGTAGGTCAACTTTGAGAACATACCCTTCCAACATATTTAACCATCTATCTACGGCATTTGCATCTCTTTGGCCTTCAAATATGGGAATATCAAAGTTAACTTGTACCTTAAAAGGAGTGGCACCTCCAGAGTGGTTGTTGGATGAAGATGTGTCACCTACGGGTAGTCGCTACAGGATCTAGGAAAATTTATTCATCATCACATTCCTCTGTCGCTCGAGGGCTTCCTCAAGCAACATTTTGAAAGGATCTCTTGGCCCCTCGTATTTGTTATCTTCTACCATGGGAGGTCGTCGGGTTTTGCAAGGTTGGTCTTGCAAAGGTTCAACTAGTTTAATCCCTAACCCATTATACCCTAACCTCGTTGGGGACATGCAAAGAAAAATAGAGAAAGAGAAGACTACTATGATACCACTAATCCAAACTTATGCAGGAATGCAACAACATACATAAATACACATATATACAGAGATGCAATAGAAATAAAACTTCATTTCATTAATATCAAAGAACTTAAATATGCTTACATACATAAATGGAAATAAGTTAGCTCAGGCGATGGTAGCTTATATCTAAGAAGAGATGTGGTGGCTACGTGCCTCTGAAAAGGATTACAATGAGGCTTAGAGGCCTATTTATTATTAAGAAACAATGGAAAACCCTAAACATCCAAAAACCTAACCCTAGGAGATGAAGCACCAAAACTATGGGCCCCGTTTTGGTAAATTGGTACATCAACTTCCAAGGGTTGTAACTTTGGCATACAATCTTCGTTTGACGTGCACAATACGTCGTTAGAAATATCTATTCAAGGAATACAATTGATGAATGAAAACAACAAATAAAATCTCATGTTTTCCCATTTTCCACAAATAAAAACGTCGTTTAGGGCCTCAAAACAAATCTAGAAGTTTAGAACTTGAAAAACTATGAAAAATAGTAAATTTTGCTACAACTAAGGAAACTAAAAAACTGAAAGAAACAGTGGTGGGGGCTCAAGTGGAATAGGCGAGTGGCCACCAATATCCACCTAGATCAGTCCTCCCCCCTTAGGAAGCAATGGTCCCCATTGCATTGAATACCTCCATGAGATGGGGAAATGATCCGGATTTAAATAGGAACGCAATAGATTACAGAGATAACCATAAATACAGAGATGCGATAACCATAAATAAAGAGATGCAGCGGAAATAATACTTCATTTCATTAATGGAAAATACCGAATTATGCTTACAACCAGAATTGGAAATAAACCAGCTAGGACGATGGTAGCTTATCTCTGAGAAGAGATGTGCGGCTACATGTCTCTGAACTGTTCCCAACTTGTGTTACAATGAGGCTCGAAGGCCTATTTATTATTGAGAAACAATGGAAAACGCTTCACATTCCAAAACCGACCCTTAGAATATGAAACGCCAAATTGTGGGCCCCGTTTTGGGTAAATTGGTACATCAATTTCCCGGGGTCGTAACTTTGGCATACGATCTCCGTTTGACGCGTATGATAGCTCGTTAGAAAGATTATCCGAGAACTACCACTTTGGGAAGGGCAACATCGGTCCATGGACCCATGTTGCCCCCAGATTTCCCAAAAAATGTCGTTTAGGGCCTCAAAACGGCTTCGGAAGTTCAGGACCCGAAAAAAAAACTGCTAAAAATAGTAAATTGTACTACAATTACGGAAACTGAAAAACTGAAAGAGACAGTTGCGGGGGTCCAAATGGGATAGGTGGGTGGCCACCAACATCCACCTGGATCAGGTGGAGGGAGATTTACTCTCAGAATGGATTGTAGTTTTGGGTTTTCTCACCATTCATAGTTCATCCCCTCCTAGCGCCAAAAATGTTGATGCCTTGAAAATCACTGCATCAACATCGGGGAAAACCACCCGATCCGGACCTTAAAGGCAGCTCTGTTTCCGTTTGGTGTGGTGGCTCTGGCTGTGGATAATGGGACCAGTTTCCCAATGATTTATGAATGGGATGGAAAAGTGTTTGATTTACTTATATCTAATGGAAAATGGTGAAAGATTTATTCTAAAATGCAATAATGTAATTAACTAATCTATCCCGGGAAGTCTTTGTGTTAGTGCAATTTTTAATGGTTCTTATTGAAAAGTAGGCATATAGATGACTCTACTTTTAAACAAAAATATTTATTCATATGGTAATTACTTTGTTCAAGTAGTTCAACAAAGTAATAATTAAAACATTATTGCACTGATCTTTATATATCATTGACACATATATAAATGAAAATAACAACTCTTGAACATTCAATAGTGATAAGTAAAAGAGATTGTTGTAAGAGCTTATACATACATCAATAATAGCAAAATGAATGAACACTAGTTCACATAAAAGAATGAAGCAAAACATAGATAATAGTACCATATTTGTTTGAATCCCCTCCGATATGAATTGCATTTGAATCCTGCTTTCTACCTTGAAAATACTTTTATAAGAATCAGTATGCATATCACACAAAAGTACTCTTCATTAAAACTCAGAATTCATGTCCAGTTTTTATAAAAATATATATATCAAAAGCACAGTAGTGCAACTCCTGATCCAAGTCTTAATAAAAAAATTTAGGACCCTTTCTAAAAACATGAAAGGGTCTATAAATGCTATCTAAACGAACTAAATATGAAATAAAAATGTTGTGAGCCGGTATAACCAAATCACAAATATATGAAAATCTCCCTGAAATAGACATGCTTGCAGTCGGTAAGAATGTTTCATTGTTTCGGCTGACTATGTTTTGGTTTGAGCTGGCATATGGTGAGCATCGGTTGTAGTTCTAGAGGATGACTCATACGCGAATGTAGTTGGGCAGTATATGTGGCATCAGTAATTTCAGGAATCATGTAACCAATTGCATCGGTTAGGCATTTCATCGATGTCCTTTGACGATGTGGTTTAACAAGGAAGAACCAAAAGGTTTCCCATGTTAAAGTTTGAATGCCCGTGATCAATCTCTCCCTCTTTTCTAGCTCCTATTTCCATGTCTTCTCCAATGCTTTCACCGATGGCAGTTTCCCTGGAGAACATTCTGAAATTAAATTTAACAAACAAAGAGTATCATTAATCAATTCAATCAGATTACTAGTTGTCGATCTTCATCTTGAAGTTTCCCTTTTCGCTTTCATTAGTTGAGATTGCTATTCTAGGAACAGGATTTCCTTATGTGATTCCAGAACTTGGGGTAGATTTGCAGCTTGTCCTTCCTTGGTTTCTTGCCAAGAGAGAAACTTTGTTAGTGTTTCATCTGCTTGCTCCAATTTCTATCTTGCATCAACTGATTTATCAATCATAGATGAGGAAATTTCACATAGGGGTAGAGCAAGAGAGATATTATGACACAACAAGTTCAACTTATTAGATAATGCTTTAGTAATCTGGAGAGCTTCTGATTTGAATTCTCCCATTTGGGGATATCCTTTGAACCTTTCTATTTGTAGTGACAGTTGAGTGATTTGCTCTTCTTTTGATTTGCTCAACTGTTCATTTATTTATTGCAGTTTACTTAATGCTAGCGATAGTTCTTGGTGCTTTTGTATTGCGTGTTGATCAATCCTTTGTTTCTCTTTATGCAATTGCTTACTTAATTAATCATTTGACTGCTTCTGTATTGCCAACTATTGTTCTAACTGTTCTATTCTCTACTGCTTCTCATGTACCTGTGTCTCCAGTGAAACGATTGCTTGATCCTTTTCTTTAAGAAAATTCTTGACTTTTGATGCCTTGTCCATAATAGTTCTTGTGTATGCTCCAGCATATCGAAAGAGTTTAGTAAGATCTTTGAAATGGTTGAATTTCTCTCTCCATACCACATTAGTTATTTCCATCTGTGCAGGCAAAAGAGAAAATTGATCAAGTTTTCTCTTTTTCCTTTGTCTCTGTATTACAGCCCTATGCTTAGGGTTGTAGAAGACATCCAAGGGTGGTATTTCTTCTACATGCAGAACAATTTCATCGGAAGGGTTCTCTAGAATCATCTCTATATCCTTTTGAGTCATGGGTGGGCCCCTAGTTCCTTTAGTTGGAACTGTATTAGTTGTTGTCTTCTGACCAGTTGTTACTTCAGGTGTGCTAAATCCTTGCAAGCTCTCAGTATTGTTGATGATTGAGTCAAACTATTGCCATTCTTTGAGTAGTTTCGGATCAATATGAATGTCTGAATCAATGAGTTCACTGTCGTTTTCCTGTTCCTGTTCCTGTTCTGGCATTTTTTCTTTCTCAGAGATCTTTTCCACTACAAGAGTCTTATCAGTAGCTGTTTGTTCAGTTTGACTGGATGGCTGAACTGTAGGGATTGTGACTAATAGGTCTAAAGGCAGAGTTTGCAACCTCTAGTCTCTAAGCATATTAAACGTTTATAGCCCTTCATCTTGATACCTCATCCTAGCCAATCGTTTAACCTGAAATAATGATTCAGCTGAAGCGAAAAAATCATCGAAGTCATCAGCTTCATGATCAAATTTAGCAAGTTTGGCTTGAGATGTGACGTTATAAGCAATCTATCTTGGATCATATTGCCTGTTAGGAATTGTGGCAAGATTCAGCATTTGAATCTTTTCTGTCTCTTTCTCGACATGCTTGTAGTCATGTAGAGTGAAAATGCCACATCGTAAGGGAAATGTAGGCCACATGTGTTTATTTGAATCCTTAAGAGTTCTGGATGTCCCTTCTACTATAATTTGATAAGCCAATTCCCGAGCTAACAATTTATCAAACACATACAGGGGGAGAACATGGGGTTTAGTAAGGCTATAAAAAATCCTTACATATGTAAATATTTCCTCCCTGAACCAACTACCTACTGTTGTCAAGTTAGTCTCTGCTTCCTGGGATATCCTAGGAGCAGGCTTATTAAAAATAGAATAATATACAGGTAAAATAAAACCATTGCAAATTTTATACAGATGATTTTTGTAATGCACCTTCCATAACTGCTTATGGTAAATGTGGATTGGATTCGGGTCTTGGGGAGTCCATCTCCATCCGAGTACCAGATATTCAAAATTGAAACAAATAGTATCCATAATGTATGCGCTGTAATATAAAGGGGGAATGGTCCAGGAAGTCTTATGTGCATTTGTTCTGTACTCTAAAATTGATGTGGCTAGTTTATCAGACAAAATATTGCTCAATCCATCACATAACCATTAATTGCAGCTTCCATTAGAGGGACCATTTCTATAGTGAATTTGGAAAAATCATGTATTCCCCACATCCTACACATCATAGCTCCAACATAGCAATAAGGGGAAGACAATGAGTCAACAGAGTACTTACCCAATGACTCATGCTTGTGCTTTTCTGGGAAATGCCTCCATTGCTTTATCGGAGCTGACTCTGAGTCGTTTTCCTTCGCAAATGCTTCTAGGAATGCCTTGTTGTATCGCTTCTCAGGTTGAGGTAAGTGATACATTTTCCTGAGATCCTCAGGCTAGAATGAACTGAATATCCTCCCATCAGCTGTGCAAAATGTTCTCTCCGAGACTGGAATTTTCTCTACCACCTATCTTATGTTATGCTTCTTAACCTGCAAATGACACCCAAATACAGAATATGCGAATAAAAGAGACCGAGAACACCGAATATGCGAAGAAAAGATATCCAGAACACAGAATAGCGATGACTTTATTATTTCAGAGAGTAATTTTCACTTGCCTCTTCGAGGGGGCAACCTCCAATAGAGCAGAGCTCGATTACAAAGATAAGACACAATGCTCCTCGCAGAGAGTTACTATCCTATATATATGACTCCTACAAGTAATACCACGGGTCAATACGGCTTATTACTAATACCGTCAGCCCATTTGCAACTAACTGTGGTTGCTTTATTAATTGCGGATTAACCACTTACAATTATTAATATGGGCTTTATTGACTCTTAACTATGACGTGGTCCCATTACATAGATAAGGGGGTTAGGGTGGGACCCTAACATGCCCACCCCATTAAGACTAGCCTTGTCCTCAAGGCTGAAGTTGCGGAAACTGCTGCAGAATAGTGGTTGGCTCCCAAGTTGCATCTTCTGGAGAGGTGTCTTTCCATTTGACTAGGACTTCCTTAATCATGCGGCGGCGCAATTGCTTGACTCGTGTGTCGAGGACCTGTTCCGGTTGAACCCAAATGGATCCTTCTTTGTCCAACTCCGGTAGACTCGTCTGAATTCTGCAATTATTCCCAATCACTTTCTTGAGGCATGAAACATGAAAAACTGGATGGATTTTCGCAGTAGGTGGAAAAGCCAGCTTATAGGCCACTTCTCCAATGCGTTGAAGTACTTGATATGGTCCGTAGAATTTGGGAGAGAGTTTCTGACATCCTTTATCTTTGAGTGATGTTTGCTTATATGGTTGGAGTCGTAAAAAGACCTGATCCCCTTCTTGAAATTGGCGCTCTGAGCGATGCTGGTCTACCTGTTGCTTCATGCGGTTCTGAGCTTGGTGAAGATTCTCTCGAAGATGAGCGAGCATAGTTGCGCGGTGTTGTAGGAGTTGATCCACTGCTTGGACTTTTGAGCAGCCCTGGAGATATGAAGTAGGTGAAGGCGAAGTTGACCATATACTGCTTCATAGGGAGTCATTTTGGTGGTGGCATGATAGTTGGTGTTATACCACCATTCTGCCAGAGGTAGCCACTGTACCCAAAGGTGTTGTTTTTCAGAAGTAAAACACCTAAGGTAGGTTTCTAGACATTTGTTGACTACTTCAGTTTGACCATCTGTTTGCGGATGGTAGGAAGTGCTGAGTTTTAGTTGAGTGCCTTGTATTCTGAAGAGTTCCTGCCAAAAATTAATGGTGA
>APFE031429639.1:39402-83790 GCA_000404065.3 Pinus taeda | reverse complement strand
TTAATTAACTAAAAGATCCTTGTAGATTTTTTGAGTTATTTTGCTATAATCTCGTTTATGATTTCTAGAGTCAATATTTAATAGTCTAGATTTGAGTAATTACAACTATATGCATTTTATTAGTTATTTTGTAATGTTATCAAAAATCAAATACTAATTTATGATTATGTTTGTTAATTGTTCTATTTTTTTATGTTTTTAAATTGTTCTGTTTTATTTTTGTTATTTTTATTTATTTTTTTATTTTTTTAAGGGAGGAGGGAATAGGTTATTTAAGGGATAATAATTAATTAGTGATTTTTTAAGATTTCAAGTAAAGGTTTCCAGGTGTTGCTTAGTTTTAATCCATTATCCCGGTTCAGGTTGTTCTTCCTTTTTTCTATTTCAATGGCTTCTTTGATTTTCCTTTTAAGATAGTGGTCTTCTTTTCTAACTAGTTTGACTTCTTCCATGCAGATGTAATGAGAGGAAGAGTGAACATGTTCTGCTAAGGCTGATTTAGAGGTCCTATCTCTTCTTAAGTCGATAGTGTGTTATTTAATTATAATATTAAGAGACCTACCCGTTTCACCTATGTATTCCTTACCGCATGAGCAAGGAATCACATAAACACCTTTTTGAAGTTTAGGGTTTATGGGATCCTTGACTGAGTCGAATAATTGTCTGATGGTGTTGGCAGGGGTGAATACTACATTAATGTTATGTTTATTAAGAATTTTAGTGATTTTATCCGTGGTGCCTTTTATGTATGGAAGGGAGACCTTAGGAGTTGATAAATTTTGATTTTTAATATCATTGTTATTCTTGTTTAGGGATAGGTGCATGGCTTTCTTGATGGTATTTTATTGTAGGCATTTAGTTCAAACACCTTGTGAAGATGGTTGAGTTCATCGTTTAAATGGTGAGGATCAGATATTCTAGCTGCCCTAGTGGTTAAGGTCCTAATGACGCCAATCTTCTGTTTAGGGTGGTGATGGGAATTGGCATGAAGATACCTTTCTGTATGAGTTTTCTTTTTATAGACTTGGAAACCAAGAGACCCATTTCTTTTTGTTAGAAGGATATCAAGAAAGGGAAGCTGGTTGTTATTTTCAATTTCAATCGTGAATTTTATATGGTTTGAGAGGTTATTTAAGTGATTGAGGAATAGGTCAAGTTTTTCTTTTCCATAACTCCACTTGGCAAATATGTCATCTACAAACCTTTTCCATTCTTCAGGAATGTATGGAAATGACCTAAGAGCCTTCTGTTCTAAGTGATCCATGAAGATGTTGGCAATTATGGGGGATAGAGGAGAGCCCATAGCCACACCATGAGTTTGTTCATAAATTTTACCTTTGAAACTGAAGTAAGAGGATCTCAAGCACAGCTCCAGAAGATCCACAATTTCTTTATTAGTGATGTTCCTCGTGATCTCAATAACTTCATCAATAGGAATCATAGTATAAAGTGATACAATATCAAAGCTAACCATAAGATCTTCGTCTTTCATTTCTATGTTATTAATCCATTGAACAAAAGAATAGGAGTCTTTAATATAAGAAGGGGTATTACCAGACAGGGGTCTAAGTTTCTTGGCTAGGTGTTTTGCGAAAGGTAAGTAGGAGAACCTATGGTATTAATTATAGGTCTGAGAGGTATGTTAGGTTTATGAACTTTAGGAGCCCCATAAATTCTAGGAATAATGGAACTATTAGGGATGATTTTCTTTTTAGTGACATCATCTAGAGATGATTCTTTGATTTTCTTAATTACTTCACGCATGATTTTCTCACTTGGGTCTTTATTAATTATTTTATAACATCCACTATTATTTAGATGTTCTTCCATTTTATTGTCATAATCCCTTCTGTTCATAATTACAGTAGCGTTGCCCTTATCAGCTTTTAGTATGACTATGTTTTTATTTTTTTTGAGGTTGTTTAGAGCTCTTTTTTCTTCTATGGAAATGTTAGATACAAGAGGTTTAGAGGTTCTCAGGATTTTTGCAATATCTTGTCTAATTTCTTCACTTTTGGCTATATCAAGGTTTTTAATAGCTACTTCAATATTACTGATGACTTCTTCCACAGGCATTTTATTAGGGGTTATGGAAAAATTTAGAGCTTTTCAAGATGGATTCAGTTGCATAATCTAGACTGATGTCAGATAAGTTAATGCCCTGGGCTTTATCTGATATCCTGCTTTGATTGGGATGTGTGGTTTGAGATTTTAAGCTAGAAGATAGGCTATTTGTTGACAAGCTCTTGGTGTTATCTACGATTTTATTCATATCTGCGCTATTTTCATCCCTTATTTTATACCCTTACCTTTTCCTAACTTTTATTGTTGCATTGCCATTGTTAGCTATCACATCAGGCTGGTTAACAGGAGATGAAGATCTATTCAACGTATTGCTATGCCTGGAGAGACCGATTATGTCAACGTTGCTAATATTCTATGCCTTCACCAGGCTGTTTACTCCCATTTTATCATCACCCATATTGTTGATTGCGTTAATACTGCTCCATTCGTGATTTACAACTGCGCTGTTAGCTGTTAACTTGAAACTAGATTGCGTTTCAAGATACGGGATAGTTTGCAAGCCGGATTGTGATATGGAACAAAGGCTGTTTATGTTTTGAACCATGTTTTCTCCTAACGCATGTGCGTCTTTTATCCACCCACTAATCTGGTCATTATCTATAACTGCGCTGGTTATTTTGCTCTTTTCATTGTTTTTAACTACGCTATTTATTATACATCCACTGTTCATATTTTTAATTGCATTGTTTATTTCAGCTATGAGAAGAGGAACGTTATCATGGGAGTTTGGTTGCATGTCATTTAGAGGGTTCTGCTACGTATGGTGATCTTTCATTATGGAGTGAACATCAATATTACGGTTCTGAGAGACCCTTGAACTAGAATATGCATTGTGTCTGTGAGAGCACACATTATGCTCTTCACAAGCATTGCACAAATTGTTCAACTTCTTTAATTTCTGGTTGTTATCCTTAATTAGCCATTTATCATATTTTTATAAATGTAATTGCATCCAATGATTGCCAGAGATCCTGTCCAAGGAATAAGGAAAGGTATAGATGACAGGAAAAAAGTTTCTGAGAAGTTTTAACTAATTTTGTCCTAACCCATTTAATTTCATTTCTAATTAGGTTTTCACTTAATTTTTTGAAGCTAGATAGATTTCTGCTTAATCGGAGAGGATGTTTACATATAGCAAATTTAGGAATGAGATTGTTATCTTTACAATTTTTAAGAAAAATTAGATTGGTAATGAGTTTAACTCTGGATAATCTTAATTTCTCGAATTTTGATGCGTTGTCCATCATATCCCTTCCATGGTAGGATTTGATGTTGTTAAATAATGAATCCATACAGTGAAGTAGTTTTAGAAGAGTAGAATGACCTATTATAGTTTTTTAGTAGTTGCTCTTAACTACTAGATTTATTATTTATTCTTTCTTATTTTTAATATAATTAATATTAATTTCAACAATATATATATAATATATATATATATATATATATATATATATATAATATATAATATATTTATATTTATATACATATATATATACATATACATATTATATACAATACATAATTTTTATTAATAAGTTAAGGATTAATTAATTATTATAATAAGATAAGGATAACTTAATAATTTTATTAATAGAATTACTTATTGTGTATATTTGTTGATTTTTTCAATAATTGTTTATTGATCATTTTGATTACTTAATTAATTAATTTCTTTGATAATAAACATAATTAATTGTTTGTTAAATAAAATTAATTAATTTAATTATTTATTTTTTATTATATGATCAATTATTACTTTATTACTTTTATTTTAATTAATTGATTAGTTATTGTTAATATGTTAACTAATTGTTTGATTAATTAATTAAAAGAAAGATATTTTAATTATTTATTATTGTTAACAAGTCTATTAATTTAATTATATGTATTTATTTCTTTGTTTAATTATTTATTTATTTGGATGATTTGTTTTATTTGATTAATTAATTAATTTAAATAATTAACTTTTTAATTAATAAATTAATCCTTGTAGATTTTGTGAGCTATTTTGCTATAATCTTATTTATGCTAAAGTTAATATTTAATAGTCTAGATTTGAGTAATTACAACTATATGCATTTTATTAGTTATTTTGTAATGTTATCAAAAATCAAATACTATTTTTTACGCTTTTAAATTGTTCTGTTTTATTTTTGTTATTTTTATTTATTTATTTATTTATTTAAGGGAGGAGGGAATAGGTTATTTAAGGGATAAGAATTAATTACTGATTTTTTAAGATTTCAAGTAAAGGTTTCCAGGTGTTGCTTAGTTTTAATCCATCATCCCGGTTCAGGTTGTTCTTCCTTTTTTCTATTTCAATGGCTTCTTTGATTTTCCTTTTAAGAAAGTGGTCTTCTTTTCTAACTAGTTTGACTTCTTCCATGCAGATGTAATGAGAGGAAGAGTGAGCATGTTCTGCTAAGGCTGATTTAGAGGTCCTATCTCTTCTTAAGTCGGCAGTGTGTTCTTTAATTCTAATATTAAGAGACCTACCTGTTTCACCTATGTATTTCTTACTGCATGAGCAAGGAATCACATAAACACCTTTTTGAAGTTTAGGGTTTATGAGATCCTTGATTGAGTTGAATAATTGTCTGATGGTGTTGGAAGGGGTGAATACTACATTAATGTTATGTTTATTAAGAATTTTAGTGATTTTATATGTGGTGCCTTTTATGTATGGAAGGGAGACCTTAGGAGTTGATAAATTTGATTTTTAATATCATTGTTATTCTTGTTTAGGGATAGGTGCATGGCTTTCTTGATGGTATTTCTATTGTAGCCATTTAGTTCAAACACCTTATGAAGATGGTTAAGTTCATTGTTTAAATGGTTAGGATCAGATATTCTAGCTGCCCTAGTGGTTAAGGTCCTAATGATGTCAATCTTCTGTTTAGGGTGGTGATGGGAATTGGCATGAAGATATATTTCTGTATGGGTTTTCTTTCTATAGACTTGGAAACCAAGAGACTCATTTCTTTTCGTTAGAAGGATATCAAGAAAGGGAAGCTAGTTGTTATTTTCAATTTCAATCGTGAATTTTATATGGTTTGAGAGGCTATTTAAGTGATTGAGGAATAGGTCAAGTTTTTCTTTTCCATAACTCCACTGGGCAAATATGTCATCTACAAACCTTTTCCATTCTTCAGGAATGTATGGAAATGACCTAAGAGCCTTATGTTCGAAGTGCTCCATGAAGATGTTGGCAATTAAGGGGGATAGAGGAGAGCCCATAGCCACACCATGAGTTTGTTCATAAATTTTACCTTTGAAACTGAAGTAAGAGGATCTCAAGCACAACTCCAGAAGATCCACAATTTCTTTATCAGTGATGTTCCTCATGATCTCAATAGCTTCATCAATAGGAATCATAGTATAAAGTGATACAATATCAAAGCTAACCATAAGATCTTCGTCTTTCATTTCTATGTTATTAATCCATTTAACAAAAGAATAGGAGTCTTTAATATAAGAAGGGGTATTACCAGACAGGGGCCTAAGTTTCTTGGCTAGGTGTTTTGCGAGAAGGTAAGTAGGAACCTATGGTATTAATTATAGGTCTGAGAGGTATGTTAGGTTTATGAACTTTAGGAGCCCCATAAATTCTAGGAATAATGGAACTATTAGGGATGATTTTCTTTTTAGTGACATCATCTAGAGATGATTCTTTGATTTTCTTAATTACTTCACGCATGATTTTCTCACTTGGGTCTTTATTAATTATTTTATAACATCGACTATTATTTAGATGTTCTTCCATTTTATTATCATAATCCCTTCTGTTCATAATTACAGTAGCATTGCCCTTATCAGCTTTTAGTATGACTATGTTTTTATTTTTTCTGAGGTTGTTTAGAGCTCTTTTTTCTTCTATGGAAATGTTAGATACAGGAGGTTTAGAGGTTCTCAGGATTTTTGTAATATCTTCTCTGATTTCTTCACTTTTGGCTATATCTAGGTTTTTAATAGCTACTTCAATATTACTGATGAATTCTTCCACAGGTATTTTATTAGGGTTTATGGCAAAATTTAGACCTTTTTTCAAGATGGATTCAGTTGCATAATCTAGACTAATGTCAGATAAGTTAATGACCTGGGCTTTATCTGATATCCTGCTTTGATTGGGATGTGTGGTTTGAGATTTTAAGTTGGAAGATAGGTTATTTGTGACAAGCTCTTGATGTTATCTACGATTTTGTTCATATTTGCGCTGTTTTCATCCCTTATTTTATACCCTTGCCTTTTCCTAACTTTTATTGCTGCATTGCCATTGTTAGCTGTCACATCAGGCTGGTTGACAGGAGATGAAGATCTATTCAATGTATTGTTGTGCCTGGAGAGATCGATTATGTCAGAGCTGCTAATATTCTGTGCCTTCACCAGGCTGTTTACTCCCATTTTATCATCACCCATATTGTTGATTGCGTTAATACTACTCCATTCGTGATTTACAACTGCGCTGTTAGCTGTTAACTCGAAATTGGATTGCGTTTCAAGATATGGGACAGTTTGCAAGCCGGATTGTGATATGGAACAAAGACTGTTTATGTTTTGAACCATGTTTTCTCCTAACGCATGTGCGTTTTTTATCCACCCACTAATCTGGTCATTATCTATAACTGCGCTGATTATTTTGCTCTTCTCATTGTTTTTAACTACACTGTTTATTATACATCCACTGTTCATATTTTTAATTGTGTTGTTTATTTCAGTTATGAGAAGAGGAACGTTATCATGGGAGTTTGGTTGGATGTCATTTAGAGGGTTCTGCTGCGTATGGTGATCTTGGATTCTGGAGTGAACATCAATATTACGGTTCTGAGAGACCCTTGAACTAGAATATGTGTTGCGTCTGTGAGAGCACAGGTTATGCTCTTCACAAGCATTGCACAAATTGTTCAACTTCTTTAATTTCTGGCTGTTATCCTTAATTAGCCATTTATCAGATTTTAATATGTAATCGCATCCAATGATTGCTAGAGATCCTGTCTGAGGTATGAGGAAAGGTATAGATGACAAGAAAAAATTTTCTGAGAAGTTTTAACTAATTTTGTCCTAACCCATTTAATTTCATTTCTAACTAGGTTTTCACTTAATTTTTTGAAGCTAGATAGATTTCTGCTTAACCGGAGAGGATGTTTACATATAGTAAATTTAGGAATGAGATTTTTATCTCTACAATTTTTAAGAAAATTTAGATTGGAAATGAGTTTAGCTCTCGATAATCTTAATTTCTCGAATTCTGATGCGCTGTCCATCATATCCCTTCCATGGTAGGATTTGATGTTGTTAAATAATGAATCCATACAGGTGAAGATAGTTTTAGAAGAGTAGGAATGACCTGTTATAGAGTTTTTTGTACCCAACGTTTCGGACTACTGAGTGAGTCCATCATCAAGGAATACGTCAATAGATATTCTCAAAATCTTAATGATGTATCAAGCGCTATATATATATATATTATATATATATATATATATATATATATATATTTATTAAAGAAAAGAAATAAGAAGTAGGTGTGCTCTTAACCTACTAGATTATTTATTATTCTATATTATTCTATTTTAATATTTATTAATTAATAATTTCAATATATTATATATATATATATATATATATATATATATATATATATATATATATATAATAATATATTATATATATATATTATAATATATTATATATATATATAAGTTTAATGGATTAATTAATTAATTAATTAATAAGATAAAGGGATAACTTATTAATTGATTTATTATTTATAGAATCAATTATTGTGTTTATAATTTTGTTGATTATTTTCAATACTCGTTTAATTGATTCATTGATTTCATTACTTAATTACTTAATTTCTTTGATTAAATAAAATTAATTAATTTAATTATTTATTTTTATCAATATGATTGTCAATTTATTACTTTATTAATTTTTTTTTAATTAATTTGATTAGTTAATTGTTAATATGTTTAACAATCTGTTTGATTAATTAATTAAAAGAATAGATTAATTTAATTATTTATTATTTGTTAACAAGTCTATTAATTTAATTATATGTATTTATTTCTTTGTTTAATTATTTATTTATTTGGATGATTTGTTTTATTTGATTAATTACTTAATTTAAATAATTAACTTTCTAATTAATAAATTAATCCTTGTAGATTTTGTGAGTTATTTTGCTATAATCTTATCTATGATTTCTAGAGTTAATATTTAATAGTCTAGATTTGAGTAATTACAACTATATGCATTTTATTAGTTATTTTGTAATGTTATCAGAAATCAAATACTAATTTATGATTATGTTTGTTAATTGTTCTATTTTTTATGTTTTTAAATTGTTCTATTTTATTTTTGTTATTTCTATTTATTTTTGTTATTTTTATTTTTAGGGGAGGAGGGAATAGGTTATTTAAGAGATAAGAATTAATTACTGATTTTTTAAGATTTCAAGTAAAGGTTTCCAGGTGTTGCTTAGTTTTAATCCATCATCCCGGTTCAGGTTGTTCTTCCTTTTTTCTATTTCAATGGCTTCTTTGATTTTCCTTTTAAGAAAGTGGTCTTCTTTTCTAACTAGTTTGACTTCTTCCATGCAGATGTAATGAGAGGAAGAGTGAACATGTTCTGCTAAGGCTGATTTAGAGGTCCTATCTCTTCTTAAGTCGGCAGTGTGTTCTTTAATTCTAATATTAAGAGACCTACCTGTTTCACCTATGTATTCCTTACCGCATGAGCAAGGAATCACATAAACACCTTTTTGAAGTTTAGGGTTTATGGGATCCTTGACTGAGTTGAATAATTGTTTGATGGTGTTGGTAGGGGTGAATACTACATTAATGTTATGTTTATTAAGAATTTTAGTGATTTTATCCGTGGTGCCTTTTATGTATGGAAGGGAGACCTTAGGAGTTGATAAATTTTGATTTTTAATATCATTGTTATTCTTGTTTAGGGATAGGTGCATGGCTTTCTTGATGGTATTTCTATTGTAGCCATTTAGTTCAAACACCTTATGAAGATGGTTGAGTTCATCGTTTAAATGGTCAAGATCAGATATTCTAGTTTCCCTAGTGGTTAAGGTCCTAATGATGCCAATCTTCTGTTTAGGGTGGTGATGGGAATTGGCATGAAGATATCTTTCTGTATGGGTTTTCTTTCTATAGACTTGGAAACCAAGAGACCCATTTCTTTTCGTTAGAAGGATATCAAGAAAGGGAAGCTAGTTGTTATTTTCAATTTCAATCGTGAATTTTATATGGTTTGAGAGGCTATTTAAGTGATTGAGGAATAGGTCAAGTTTTTCTTTTCCATAACTCCACTTGGCAAATATGTCATCGACAAACCTTTTCCATTCTTCAGGAATGTATGGAAATGACCTAAGAGCCTTTTGTTTGAAGTGATCCATGAAGATGTTGGCAATTAAGGGGGATAGAGGAGAGCCCATAGCCACACCATGAGTTTGTTCATAAATTTTACCTTTGAAACTGAAGTAAGAGGATCTCAAGCACAGCTCCCGAAGATCCACAGTTTCTTTATCGATGATGTTCCTCATGATCTCAATAGCTTCATCAATAGGAATCATAGTATAAAGTGATACAATATCAAAGCTAACCATAAGATCTTCGTCTTTCATTTCTATGTTATTAATCCATTGAACAAAAGAATAGGAGTCTTTAATATAATAAGGGGTATTACCAGACAGGGGCCTAAGTTTCTTGGCTAGGTGTTTTGCGAGAAGGTAAGTAGGAACCTATGGTATTAATTATAGGTCTGAGAGGTATGTTAGGTTTATGAACTTTAGGAGCCCCATAAATTCTAGGAATAATGGAACTATTAGGGATGATTTTCTTTTTAGTGACATCATCCAAAGATGATTCTTTGATTTTCTTAATTACTTCACGCATGATTTTCTCACTTGGGTCTTTATTAATTATTTTATAACATCGACTATTATATAGATGTTCTTCCATTTTATTGTCATAATCCCTTCTGTTCATAATTACAGTAGCATTTCGCTTATCAGCTTTTAGTATGACTATGTTTTTATTTTTTCTGAGGTTGTTTAGAGATCTTTTTTCTTCTATGGAAATGTTTGATACAGGAGGTTTAGAGGTTCTCAGGATTTTTGCAATATCTTGTCTGATTTCTTTTCTTTTGGCTATATCTAGGTTTTTAGTAGCTACTTCAATATTACTGATGACTTCTTCCACAGGTATTTTATTAGGGGTAATGGCAAAATTTAGACCTTTTTTCAAGATGGATTCAGTTTCATAATCTAGACTGATGTCAGATAAGTTAATGACTTGGGCTTTATCTGATATCCTGCTTTGATTGGGATGTGTGGTTTGAGATTTTAAGCTGGAAGATAGGCTATTTGTTGACAAGCTCTTGGTGTTATCTACGATTTTGTTCATATTTGTGCTGTTTTCATCCCTTATTTTATACCCTTGCCTTTTCCTAACTTTTATTGTTGCATTGCCATTGTTAGTTGTCACATCAGGCTGGTTGACAGGAGATGAAGATCTATTCAACATATTGTTGTGCTTGGAGAGACCGATTATGTCAGCGCTGCTAATATTCTGTGCCTGCACCAGGTTGTTTACTCCCATTTTATCATCACCCATATTGTTGATTGCGTTAATACTAATCCATTCATGATTTACAACTGCGTTGTTAGCTGTTAACTCGAAAATGGATTGTGTTTCAAGATACGGGACAGTTTGCAAGCCGAATTGTGATATGGAACAAAGATTGTTTATGTTTTGAACCATGTTTTCTTCTAACGCATGCGCATTTTTTATCCACCCACTATTATGGTCATTATCTATAACTGCGCTGATTATTTTGCTCTTCTCAATTTTTTTAACTGCGCTGTTTATTATACATCCACTGTTCATATTTTTAATTACATTGTTTATTTCAGTTATGAGATGAGGAACATTATCATGGGAGTTTGGTTGGATGTCATTTAGAGGGTTCTGCTGCGTATGGTGATCTTGGATTCTAGAGTGAACACCAATATTACAGTTCTTAGAGACCCTTGAACTGGAATATGCGTTGTGCTTGTGAGAGCACAGGTTATGCTCTTCACAAGCCTTGCGCAAATTGTTCAACTTCTTTAATTTCTGGCTGTTATACTTAATTAGACATTTATCAGATTTTATAAATGTAATCGCATCCAATGATTGCCAAAGGTCCTGTCTAAGGTATGAGGAAAGGTATAGATGACAAGAAAAAAGTTTCTGAGAAGTTTTAACTAATTTTGTCCTAACCCATTTAATTTCATTTCTAACTAGGTTTTCACTTAATTTTTTGAAGCTAGATAGATTTCTGCTTAACCGGAGAGGATGTTTACATATAGAAAATTTAGGAATGAGATTGTTATCTCTACAATTTTTAAGAAAATTTAGATTGGAAATGAGTTTAGCTCTGGATAATCTTAATTTCTCGAATTCTGATGTGCTGTCGATCATATCCCTTCCATGGTAGGATTTGATGTTGTTAAATAATGAATCCATACAGGTGAAGATAGTTTTAGAAGAGTAAGAATGACCTGTTATAGAGTTTTTTGTGCCCAACGTTTCGGACTACCGAGTGAGTCCATCATCAGGGGATGCGTCAATAGATATTCTCAAAATCTTAATGATGTATCAAGAGCTATATTTAGGGTATATATATATATATATATATATACTATATATATATATATATATATATATATATATATATATATATATATAGATATATATATATATATTCAAATGAAATTATAGTAAATGAATTTAAAATTACAAATGCTTATTTCGTTTCATTTTATTTTGTATGAATTTATTTTTGAAAAAATCATTATCTATTATTCATTTGTTTTTTAGATTTTGCACTACATTTTGAATTTTTTTCATTAAAAATGTCTATAAAATAATAATTTATATGCTTTATTAATATAAGGCTTCATATGCCTAAGGTATAATATTATTAATAAGGATTATAATATTAATCTTCAGGTTTAATATAAATACATTGGGTTTATAATCATGGTCAACCATGGCCCAACATCACATTGCGATAAATATTTTTTCAATATGAAAATTAACCAATGTCGCATTGTGAAAAAGATGGTCTCAACCATGATCAAGCATGGTTAATCATGGTCAACCATGGTCAATAACCATGGTTAACCATGGTCACATTGTGACAAATATTGTCTCTTGGTCCAATGTCACATTACCACAACCATGGTCATCCATGGTCAACCATGGTCCAACATCGCATTGCGACATAGATTGTCTCAATATGGAGATCAACAATGGTTAGCAATGGTCAACCATTGTCCAACGTCACATTGTGACAAATGTTGTGTCAATATGAAAATCAATCATGGTCAACCATATTCCAATGTAGCATTGTGACAAATATTTATCTTAGGGTTTATATTCCTTGGGTTTATAGTAGTTATCCCTTAGGTTTAATTTTATTCCCTTGGGTTTATAATATGTATCTTAGGGTTTATATACATTTGGTTTATAAGATTAATCCCTCGGGTTTAATATTATTCCCTTGGGTTTATATTATCAATTCGTTGGGTTTTTAATCCTTGGGTTTTTAGTATTAATCCCTTGGGTTTATAATATCAATCCCTTTAGGGTTTATATACCTTTCATTTATAATATTAATCCCTTTGGTTTAATATTATTCTCTTGGGTTTATAATACCTTTGGGTTCAATCATGGTCAACCATGGTCACATTGTGACAAAGACTATCTCTTGGTCCAACATCACATTGTCACAACCATGGTTGTCCATGGTCAACCATGGTCCAATGTTGCATTGTGACAAATATTGTCTCAATATGGAGATAAACCATGGTCAACGATGGTCAATCATTGTCCAACGTCGAGTGACAAATATTGTCTCAATATGGAGATAAACCATGGTCAACGATGGTCAATCATTGTCCAACGTCGAATTGTGATAAGCATTGTCTCAATATGAAAATGAATCATGGTCAACCATATTTCAACGTCGCATTGTGACAAATATTTATCTTAGGGTTTATATTCCTTGAGTTTATAATATTTATCCCTTGGGTTTAATATTATTCCCGTGGGTTTATAATCCAATATTTATCTTAGGATTTATAATATTAATCCCATGGGTTTAATATTATTCTGTTGTGTTTATAGTATCGATGTGTTGGGTTTTTAATCCCTTAGGTTTTTAGTATTAATACCTTAGGTTTATTATTCCCTCGGGTTTATAATATCAATCCATTTAGGGTTTATATACCTTGCATTTATAAGATTAATCCCTTGGGTTTAATATTATTCCCTTGAGTTTATAATACCTTTTGGTTTTAGAATTAATCCTTATAGTTTATTATTCCCTTGGGTTTATAATATCCATCCCTTGGATTTATTTGGTTCATATTCCTAGGGTATAATATTATTCATAAGGTGTATAATATTAATCCTAGGGTTTAATATAAATCCCTTGGGTTTACAATCATGGTCATCCATGTTCAACGATGGTCCAATGTCACAATGTGCCAAATATTGTCTCAATATGAAAATCAACCATGATCAACCATGATCCAACATCAGATTGTGAAAAACATCGTCTTAGTATGAAAAAAAATGATGGTAAATCATGGTCAACAATGTTTATTTTAGGGCTTATTTGTTTCAATATGGAAATCAATCATGGTCAACCATATTCCAAAGTTGCATTGTGACAAATATTTATGTTAGGGTTTATAATATTTATCTTAGGGTTTATATTCCTTGGTTTATAATATTTATCCCTTAAGTTTAATATTGTTCCCTTGGGTTTATAATATTTATCTTAGGGTTTATAACCTTGTGTTTATAATATTAATCCCTTGGGTTTGATACTATTCCCTTATGTTTATATTATCTTTTTTTGCTGAAGCAAGTGCCAAACCTTCTATTCCATTAATTCAAAAAGAAAAATACATATTATACAAAACCCGATTCTTTACAAGAACGCGGGAAAAAAGAATCCTTTCCAATGACAAAGACCTCCCCCCCTACTACAGTGATCGCCCGACTTAAGAGAAGCAAACATGTAAAGGCAACAAGAACCCCCACCCACTGGGGAAGTTCTGAACAAACATACTCGCTGAATCCGACCAACGACGATAGACATCCCCGACCTTATAAAACCCACACCCCGCAAGAGAGGGATAAGATGCTTCCAACAGGCTGAATGTATAAAGCCTACTTGGCCCCACAAAACAAAACGATCAATCCCTGTCGTTGATCCAACGACCAGGAATCACATCGCGCAACTGAACATGCCTGAAAGATAGTGTGTGATCGAGGGCGGTTTCAAAGTCAATCACTCTGCCACGTGTTGTAATCCCAATGGGATTGATCCCGAAACTAAAAAATCACAAACCGCTCATAAATCACGCAATCACTTGAAAACTTACTCGGGCATGGTTTGCAAGTCTGAAAGCTGAAAGGGGGAAAATTCCAGCTACCGGAAAAACTAATGTCTCTTTCTGCCTATTCCTTCGATGGAGCCTTAACCCGATACTGAACTTGTTTGAGAAAAGACCCAGCAACTTGTCTTCCAAAAACCTGGGGACCCCATTCAGCTGACTCTGGTAGATAATGTAACATACCTTAGCTTTCCTTTCTACCGAATGCATTCTGAAAGGTTGTGAATATTCTTGCCGGACAATCAATTCATGCTTTTCATCCTGGTCCTATAATGAAACACTTCTCTATCTTCTGCAACTTGTTCCTCATAGAGAGCCTTTAAATGGTTTTGAGGTATTTCCTACCACTTATTCGCCATCCCACAATTTGCATTGTTCACCCCTTGGTTGGCTAGAAGGTCCACTGGTTTATTGGCCGATCGTCGAACATGGTTGAAACTCACCGTTCGAAGCGCCTGGAGGTGAATTTGGATTCTTTGGTAAACCAGGATTAGTTTCCAGTGATTAGAGAATTTCTCCGGCCGAGTACCACAATTGATTATTTTCACAGAGTTAATGGCAATCTCCGAGTCCGCTTCCATAATGACATTTGAGCTTTGGTACTGTATCAGAAACTCTAGACATTATTCCAGAGCCATTAATTCTGCCATATTATTTGTGGCTCTTCCAAGATGGCAGTGGAAGATAAAGATAATACTACCCTCTTCATCTCTTAAAACTCCTCCAAAACCAACAGTTCCTGGGTTGATTTTTGAAGCCCCATCAATGTTGTATTTCAGATATCCTTTCGGTGGAGGTTGCCAGAACTCCTTCTCTGTATTCATAGCTGTGTCCTTTCTAATTAGTCCTTGGGGAATAATTCCTTTCATTCCCAGTTGTTTAAGAATTATTAGCTCAGACACAGAGGGGGGATTTTTGGGGAGATTGCGAACCGTGGTACTAACAGTCTCCCAGAGATGTTTTAGGATCAGATCAAATAAACGATGAGGGGTAGACTTTTCATTCTTGAAATTTTTCTTATTCATTTCTTTCCAAACATTCTAGATAATGAAGCTTGGTGTGAAGGCCCGGGCTAGATTAAGGAATTCATTCTTCGGATAGTTTCCTCTCCACTTGTTTAGGGTATTTGTGATACTACTTTTGTCCCTATCTGACTGATGAAAAATGGTAGAGAAAGAATCCTATAACCAGGTGGTATAAGAGCAACTGTTGAGAATGTGCTCCATATTTTCCTCCTACTCTTCATAGAGCTGGCATTTGGAAGGCCCCATGACACCCCTTTTCCTAATGTTGTCCCAAGTTAAAATTTTCTTATGATGAACCAACCACATGAAAAGCTTGATTTTCATCCAACCTTGGTGCTTTCAGAGGTGCTGCCATGTCTTATCTGGAACATTGGAATCAAGCCTGAGGAGAATACTTTTAGCTTCCTTAAGATTAAAGGTGCCTTTATTGTTATTTCCCCATCTCAATTGATCCTACCCCTCTGTTACTAGAATCATCCTTTGTTTAAGCAATTTCCCAAGAGCCTCTACTTTAATTTTTACGGGACTATCATCTCTGCAGTCAATTTTTCTCCATCTTCTCCACTTTCCAAAGGTCTGAGCAAGATCCTAGAAATCCTTAACTTTTCTTAACCCTTGGTAAATTTGATTCCTGCTTGAGCCTTACAAAATCCTCTGTTAACAGCGTTGGTTCTTGTTGCCATTTGTCCTCCCAAAAAAGTGCAAGATCTCTTGCTCTAATTTCCCAGAAATTGTTATTTTGAACTAGGTTTATGTTATCCCTGGCTCTATTCCAGATGTGAGAGCAATTTAAATTTCCAGACATTCTTATGAGATCATTAGTGTGCCAAGAGTTGGCATATTTATCTTTCCTGATCCTTGCCCACTGGACTTTTGGCTCTTGCACCCAGTGCCACCAAAGCTTGGCTCCTAGAACTTTATTAAGAATCTACTGATCATCCAAGCCTAGGCCCCTCTGGCTCTTGGGTTTACAGATTTTGTCCCAAGATACCAGGGCCCATTTCTTCTTAGTTTCTTCCTTACCCCAGAGGAAATCTCTTTGTATCTCCTGAATTGCTCTAAAACACCTTTGGGAGCTGGAAGGGCTGATAACATGAAGACCGGGATAGATTGCAGGACCACCTTTGTTAGATTCAACCAACTTGCCTACCAGGTTCAAGACTCTGAAGGTCCATTTTTTTACTTTGTCTTGCAATTTATTGAGCATCGGTTCCCAGATACTCTTGTGCATTGGTATGGATGTGAGAGGAATAACCAAATACTTTGTCGGGAGGGAATCCCTTTGGAAGCCAAGAATTCTTGAAATGTTTATTTGAATAGCAATGTTGGTGTTTAGGAAGAATATTTTTGACTTAGAGTGATTGACTTCCATACTTGTAGCCAAGGCAAATTCCTTCAGGATTTGATTGTAGGGTGAAGCTTCTTTGACTGTGGGGATTCCTTGCAGCATGGTATCATCTACAAATTGTTGGTGAGTCAAAGGTTGACCATTCTCAGATAATTGAAGACCTTTGATTTTGCCTATTTCCTTGGCATGCTTAATGGATCTTCCAAGTCCCTCCATCATGAGAATGAAAAGAAAGGGAGAGAGCGAGTCTCCCTGCCTAAGGCCTCTAGAAGGAATGAAGATCTCTGAGGGAGAAACATTCACCAAAATATAAAAGTTGGAAGAGTTCACTAGAGCCATGACCCATCGGACCCAGCTGTGGTCAAACCCAATAGCAGTAAGCACCTTTTTGATGTAGATCCAATTAACTTTATCATATGCCTTGGCAATATCCAATTGCATGATCATCCCCACCTACTTTTTACTGGTTAGCGTGTGGACCACCTCATGTGCTTGAATAATGTTATTTAAAATTTGTCTGCCCTCCACATAACCTGATTGTTCCTTTGACACCAAAGAAGGAAGGAGAGGTTTAAGTCTATTAGCAACTACCTTGGATATTATCTTGTAAACCACATTGCATAAAGCTATGGGTCTGTACTTATCTACAGTTTGAGCTGAATCCTGTTTGGGGATCAGGGAGATGAAGGAGGTGTTGAGGGCTTTCAGGATCATTTTGCTACCCCTGGAATCCTCCACCACATGTAGAATATTTTGTTTGACAATATGCCAACAAGCTTTAAAAAAATCTACATTGAAACCATCCGGACCTGGTGCTTTGCAATTCTGCATGTCTTTGAGAATCTCACTGACTTCCTCTTCAGTAATAGGTCTGTTGAGGTTGAAATTGTCTTCTCTAGACACCAACTTAGGGATATGCTTTGTAATTTCCTTAATGGATTGATCCCTGTCTGGATCATTTTCCCAGTTGATGTTTCAGAAATATTGAACAAGCACAACTTCAATATTCTTATGAGTGTTTTGAAGCTTCCCATTCTCATCCTTTATCGTAGAGATTCTGTTGAATGCTCTGTTAGCCATAGTGGATCTTTGGAAAAGTCTTGTATTCCGCTCTCCTTCCTTGAGCCATTGAACCCTAGACTTTTGCCTCCAGAATGTTTCCTCTTGTTTGCATAAATTTTCCCATTCTTGGTGATGCTTATTAGCCTTGTCACTTTTGACTTTGTTAAAGGCATCTTTGATAAGTTCTTTGTTGAGTTCTTGCATTTTGATCAATGACCTTTTGTTCACAAAAATGTTACCAAAATCCTTCTTATTCCATTCTTTTAGCCTGAACTTGACATGCTTTAATCTTTTATGAAGGAGGTACATTTTTGAACCCTAGAATTGCAAATCTTCAGACCACCATTTTTCGATATTAATGATGAAATCCAGGTGGGAGAGCCAGATATTCTCAAATCTGAAGGGTCTATTCCTGGGAGAAACCAAACCCTTGATTTCCAATTGAATCAGCCAGTGATCAGAACCTCCAAAGGGAAGGAATTTTGCTATTATTTCTTTATATGTAAGCATAAGCTCCTCTGATATCATGAACCTGTCTAATTTAGAGGCCACCTGTGCCTCACCTCCTCTTTTGTTGTTCCAGGTAAAAAGTTCATTGCTCAATTATGAATCAACCAATTTCATATCATCTGTGAATGCTTGGAACGCTAAGGAGTCTTTGTTTAGTGCTCTGGTGCCTGATTTTTTTTTCTGAAAGAGATTTGATCATATTAAAATCCCCTCCCATGATCCAAGGAATCCCAGCCTATCTGTTCCTGAGATCAATTAGGGATTCTAACAATTTGAGTTTTTCTTCTATTATTTGAGGACCATAAACATTTTTGACCAATGAGGTTTCCGAAACCCCCACTGTTTGAATGACCACTGATAAGTAATTTCTAGAATTGAGGCTTCTGTGATCAGTCATGTTTATAAGAAGAGCTTCAGTGTA
This sequence comes from Pinus taeda, assembly GCA_000404065.3. Taxonomy (NCBI): domain Eukaryota; kingdom Viridiplantae; phylum Streptophyta; class Pinopsida; order Pinales; family Pinaceae; genus Pinus; species Pinus taeda. The sequence continues at coordinate 64,870 of APFE031429639.1, read as the reverse complement.
AATCACATGATAAAGACCTTTGACAACGCGTTTCGAACCAACCAGTGTGGTTCATCGTCAGGACAAGTTTTCTGCATCTATTATACTAGTTTTCTGGGGATTCCAAAGAGTTAGAATGCCCCCCGCTTTATTTTCAGCTTTAGCCTCTAGGAACTCAAATCTATTGAGCCATTTGCTATGAATTTGTTTTATTTTCTAAATGGAACATTTTGTTTCCTGAATGAAGATAATATCCAACATTTCTTGTTTCATTCTATGACGAAGCATCCTTTGTTTTCTTTTACTACCTAGACCCATGATATTCCATGATGTGCACTTCATATTTAAATATTTGTAAAGGAGTAACTGGTTAGGTCTTTCATCTTACTCGAGTCTATCATCAACTTTCCACACTCCATCAAGAGGTCCTTCTGCTTTTTCCTGCCCCTCTTCTTTCTTGCATTTTTAGTAGCTAATCCTAGAGTTGATTTCATTATTTTCACCCCTCTGTATTCCTGCTTGTCAATGGTTTTTCCTTTATCTAATCCCCTTTCCCGAGTTTTCCATAAAAACAGCTGCTGAATTTTGTTGCAGTCTTTTTGGGGTAATGAATCTATTCCTCCCATGGTTCCCTGCATCAAGAACCTTTCCAGATCTAGATGTTCCTTGTCTAGAATTTCCTGAAGTTCGTGGTCCTCTAGATCTGTTTCACTCTGGGTCATTTCCTGATCCATCTCTAGTTCTGTTTCACTTATAATAGTTTCTTTCTTATTATCAGTCTCTTGTGTTGGGTAGTAGTTTTCTTCCTTTTCTCTTTCCTTTTCATTAGGGCCTTCGTCCATAGATTGGTCTTCATTTTCCATTTCTTCATTCTCTTCCAGTGCTTGATACCTATTTTCACTAGCCTTTTAACCCTCATTACGATGTTTCTTTGGTCCTTTTTTTCCACATTTTCCTCTACTTATCACTTTCTAAAAGCTTTCTGTGTCCTTCATTTCCTTAGGTTTGTCCTTATTGTCTGCTATACTGAGAGGGAAATCTCTGAACAAGTGTCCTTGTTTGTGGCATTTACAACATCTGAATGGGATATGTTCATAGTCTACCGTTTGCACCCATTCCTCATCAAAAACTTCTAGGATGACTTCGTCCGGAAGAGATCCTGATAGATCCATTTCTACACAGATCCTTGCATAGGAAGTGTATTTGCCTCTCCTTGTGGCTTCCGAAGCTTTAACAAAACGTCCTAGTTTATTGCCAATGGCAGCAAGCAATTTAGTTTGCCAGTAATCAAGAGGTAGAGAATAGAACCTTACCTAGACAAGTACTGAAGTGAAAGTTTCCCATTCTGGCACAAAGTTCATCATCCAAGGGCACATATAGAGGCCAACTGCAGCATAAAAGTAGGGTCATCCTTCAAATATTCTGTCTTTGTCTTCGATGTTTGTGAACACCACAGTGAAAAATCCCTTTGACCCAATATGAAGGTCTATACTTCCTTTGGGTTTCCAGTGATACTTGATCCATATCTGTAAATCCTTTTCCGTGGGCCATAATCCCATAAATTTGTAGATTATAGCGTAGGTCCCCATATGTTCCCTGTGCGCCTGCAGTGCAGGATCGTTTAAAACTACTCTAGGAGTGATCTCCATTTTGGGTCTGCACGATCCCTTTTGTTTATTGTTCCTTGTTCCCTGGCTTTTGTCTTCTTCTTCCTTATCTTTAGTACTGACATTTTCCTTGGGCCTGCCCCCATCTATCTCCTTTTCATTATTACCTTTTTCTTCTTCTCCAGAATCTCTAACTTTACCCAGAGGGGGCTTGCCTCTGCTGGCAACGACACTCTTGTAGGAGGGAGTGGAGCTCCCTCCTCTGTGGTTCTCCATTAGGATCAAGCACTAAACCACTCCGAAACCCTTGCCACGCGTTATTCTTCCGCTTCCCATCGTCAATCCTCCCCCATTATTCCCCTTATGTTTATATTATCAATCCGTTAGGTTTTTAGTATTAATCTCTTGGGTTTATTATTCCCTTGGGTTTATAATATTAATCCCTTTAAGGTCTATATACCTTGAATTTATAATATTAATCTCTTGGGTATAATATTATTCCATTGGGTTTATAATACCTTTGGGTTCAATCATGGTCAACCATGGTCACATTGTGACAAAGACTATCTCTTGGTCCAATGCTGCATTGTCACAACAATGACCATCCATAGTCAACCATGGTCCAATGTCACATTGTCACAATAATGACCATCCATGGTCAACCATGGTCCAACATCGCATTGTGACAAAGATTGTATCAATATGGAGATCAACCATCATCAATGATGGTAAGCCATTGTCCAACGTTTCATTGTGACAAACATTGTCTCAACATGAAAATCAATCATGGTCAACCATATTCCAATGTCGCATTGTGACAAATATTTATCTTAGGGTTTATAGTATTTATCTTAGGGTATATATTCCTTGGGTTTATAATATTTATCCCTTGGGGTTTAATATTATTCCCTTGGGTTTATTATTCCCTTAGGTTTATAATCCTTTGGGTTTATTATTATTCCCTTGGGTTTGTAATATTTATCTTAGGGTTTATATACCTTAGGTTTATAATATTATTCCCTTGGGTTTAATAGTATTCCCTTAGGTTTATATTATCAATCTATTGGATTTTTAATCCCTTGGGTTTTTAGTATTAATCCCTTGGGTTTATAATATCAATCCCTTGGTTTTATTTGGTTCATATTCCTAGAGTGTAAAATTATTCATAGGTTTATAATATTAATCCTAGGGTTTAAAATGAATCACTTGGGTTTACAATCACGCTCATCCATGGTCAATGATGGTCCAATATCACAATGTGCCAAATATTGTCTTAATATGAAAATCAACCATGGTCAACCATGGTCCTACGTCACATTGTGACAAACATAATCTCAGTATGAAAATCAATGATGGTAAATCATGGGCAGGAATGTTTATTTTACGGTTTATAATATTTATCGTAGGATTTGTATACCTTGGGTTTAATATTATTCCTCTAACGTTTACATCTATACCAAAAGTGAAATCAATAGATGGTTTGTAGATTTCACTACCTTTTTCTTTTCAATGTTATTAAAAAATGTAAGACAATGTGAGAAGGGATTGGTTGGAAAGCATAACCGTGTTCTAATGGAGTGTTTAAAGTTGAATTTCCTATCAACCACATTTAAATTGTTATTTGATTTTAATTAAATGTTTATTTCATAATTATCTATTAAATGATTATTATATAATTTTTTAAATGATTATTAATACAATTGTTGTTACTTAAATTAATTAATTAACTATTATTATTATTATTATTTAATATAATAGTAATAATTAATATTAATTTATTATTTAATATGGTTGTTATATTTATATTATATTAATTCTTAATATTATTGATAATTAATATATGTGCTTGATATGGGCCTATTGGCATTTATCAACCACATTTATTAATGTGATTGTGCTAGTTATATATAAAAATAAAAGTAGGTAAGGAAGATTTGAATAGAGACGATGGTTGAAATATCAGCAGAAGTTGGGTCCCTGTCTTGTCTTCTTAAGTATTTAATAGAAAATTTAAAGATTTTCTTTTTTTCTTTGTCTGTTTCTTATTTGTTTATATGGTTTCTATTATTAAGTTTATCTGATTGTTTTTATTAATTAAGTTTTTTCATCTTGGCATTCTTAACTTCGGGAGTATTTTATCGTCTTTTCTTAGCTCCTCTAAACTTATTTTAAGTTAGAGCATGTTTATTTATTAATTCTTTGGATTTTATGTAAGGCCTGCACCCCTTATTTTATGATTGACCTTGTTTCTTGAATCTTTCTTTGATTATTTTATTAATTTTCATTATTTGAATATTTATATTTTTATTTATGGCATTGTTTCTCATAAGTTATATTTTATTATTAATATAGTCTTGAGTCCATTATTTATAATAGGGTCTTGATTCCTTTGTTATTTTTTGACTTTCCTCTTTGCTTAAAGTTTGACTTTGAATGTTTGTTTATTTTTATATATATTTAACCTATTCTAGATTAATGTTAAATATAAAATATAAAATAAACAAAAATTAATTATTTATAAACTAGACGTTTATTATAGAAATTAAAAATATATTATTTATTAACTAGTCGTTTATTAGAGTCGTTGATTGAACCGGGAGTCTCTACAATTGCTCTCTATTTATGCTCATGCCATGATTGCGTCTTCATCTTGTCTTGACGATGAACCATGCTAGATGTTCAAAACACGTCAACAAAAAATTTCTATGTGATTTCTATCGAAAATTTTATTACTTAAGATTGAAAGTTTAATGGATTTGATTTTTTCTAATTCTTATTATTAAAATGTGATAATTTATTTATTTTAGAATTATATTTTTGAATTTAATAAAATTATTATTTTACATAACAAAAATTTGATATTTTAAAATTAATTAGATATATATAATATTAACATTTAATATATACATTTATTCTCACAAAATGGAGTCTAGGATTTCAGGCTTTTTGGCTTTTCTTTTCCCATTTTTGTTGTGTTCTTGGGCCTGGAATCCCTTTATGTGGAAGTTCCATGGTGGGGCACCATGCCCCTCTATTTCATGAACTGCCTTACCTCTAGGCTTTTTTTCCATAGATTTTCGCTCTCATAGGCGACGTCCACAATATGACTTCTGAAGAGAAAATGAAATAGTGGAATTGGGAGGGAATGACCCCTCCTTCAACATTTCAAACAGTGTGTGACCCTTTCCATCATCTAGAATCATATGTCGAATCTGATTGCTGAGAAAACTAGTTACACATGGGATGTTAGTGGATCCCAACAAGGGATTTTTTTAAGCCCTCTACCCTATCTTATTTTCTTGCCAATTTTTTCTATGATTTACGTATGGCTATGTGGGAGACAACAAAGATCTCTTTCTCTTCTTTGTTGGATTTTTCAAACAGAACACTACCACCTTCCGAGCTCGGACATCTTGTTCTTCCAGAAGGGATTAAGCAAATGAATCCATTTTGGATCTTTATTAGAAATTTAAAGGGGAAACCTTCAATTTTTTAGACAAATAGCTTTGCCTTTGTTCTTTTTCTGAAGCGGGATATTGTAGAAAAATGGGGTTTTCCTACAACCTCTTTATGTCTGCAATATGTAGGCAGAGTTCTTCAAGATTCAAACCAACTCAAGGACTATGGTATCTCAAGAAATTCCTCCATAGTCCTAATATCAAGGTTGGGTGGGGGTGTTCAGGGTTTGAGGAGTACATTTGAAAAATTGTTTTCTTTCAAGGAAGTTGTTCAAGGGAGTTCACCATCCATGACAACATAGATCTTTTTCTCTTCTTTGTTGGTTTTTTCAAATAGATCCCTCCCACCTTTTGAGCTCGGGCATCTTATTCTCCAAGAAGAGATTAAGCAGGTGAATCCATTTTGGATATTTATTAGAAATATAAATGGGTAGCCTTCAATTTTTTGGAAAAATATCTCTGCCTTTTTTATAGTTCTAAAGCAGGATATTGTAGAAAAATGTGGTTTTCCTGTAACCGCTCTATGTCTGCAATATGTAGGTAGAGTTCTTCAAGATTCAAGGACTATGGTATCTCAAGAAATTCCTCCATAGTCCTAACATCAAGGTTGGGTGGGGGTGTTCAGGGTGCGAGGAGTACATTTGAAAAATCGTTTTCTTTCAAGGAAGTTGTTCAAGGGAATTAATCATCCATGTAAGATCCTAATTAAACCTTGTCAACCCCCTACATTGTAGATCAAATGGAGCATAATCCTTCTATGGAATTCAATATTCTTGAGGTAACTATTAGAAACAATGGAAACCGGGACACTACTAAGAGGGGGGGTGAACCCGTGATGTGGCCAAATTATACAATTCTTCACAAATTTCACTTTTTAATCACATTAACATTTATTCATGGATTAACAACACAACTCAATCATGTATAACATCATAAACATCAAGCACATGAGAAACATATATATAATACACCAATCTTCTTTTTATTACAAGCTTCAACATCATTACATCATGTCCCCACAAGCTACCACTTGTAGGTTTATCATTTTCTATTAAAAGGAAATCCTATCCCTGCTCAATTATCAGCTACCACTGCAAGGGACTCTTGCCCATGATCATTTACTAGTACCCACTGGAAGGGACTCTTGCCCCTGCTCGTTTATCAGTCTTTGTTGAAAGGGACTATTTCCCTGCTCATTTACAAATACCCACTCGAAGGGACTCTTACCCATGCTCATTTAATAGTCTCTATTGAAAGGCACTGTTGCCCCCAAAGATTTAGTAGTACCCACTTGAAGGAGAGGCTACCCCTGATCTGCAAGCTACCACTTTCCAACCCTGTTGATCCATCTTTCATCAATTTTCAAAATTAGATCAATAGATCTTCTTTGATTTCAAAATAATTGTATTCCTTAATAACCAACTTTTGGATAATTGGCAGTGTCTGGATGGTTATTTGTTGTGATTATGTTGGCATTAATGTCAACTAGGATTGGGAGTCCAGGAGAAATCTTATGGTAGTTGTAGGCTTTTGGTAGAGAGTCATCATAGTAGTAGGCTTATTCAAAAGCCATAAAATGATGAATATGGTGATTGGTAGTCCAGGTCCAAGAGGAATCCTATGGTAGCTGCAGGCTTCTAGTAGAGAATCATCACAGTAGCATGCTCATTGAAAAAGCCATAAAATGATCACTATGGTGATTGGGAGTTCAGGAGGAATCGCATGGCTACTGTAGTGCTCTATAGAGAATCATAATAGTAGTAGGCTTACTGGAGAATCCATAAAATCATCACTATGGTGGTTGGGAGTTCAAGATTCCAGGAAAAAGAAGGAGAGTCGAGGAGAAAAGAATGGTAGAGATTTTATAGCCATTTTAAAGGTAGAATATGGGATCAAAGCCTACCTTCGACCCTCTCCATTGGAAAGTGCTATCAAAGGGCATTCTAACATGTGTGGAAGTCTAAAAATGGACTCCTGGACCAGATGTTATGGTTTTCCAAAGTCAGGGTCTTGAAGTCCTAAGCAGGCCGATATATCGTAGGTTAGAAGAATATCAAAACATTAAAACAGGCTATATAGGAGGTCAACATAGTGGAAGGATGAATGTCGAAGCATTGGATCAGGCTATATTGGAGGTCAAAGAATATCGAAACCTCAGAGCAGGTTATATCGGGATATCGGAAGATGGAGGCCATCGAAACATCAGAATATCGAAGGTTGGACCATGTTCGAATATTGGAACCTCGTAAGTCCTTATGATCTCAACTCATTGAGAGTGTCAAGGTTTGTGAAGGAGTAGAAATACAAAGGATTTCGGTGCATGACCAGGGAACAAGGACAACCCTTCTCTCTCCTCTAGTAGGACACATGGTAACATGTGATTGGATTTGAGAAGCTGCAATGGTGACTAATTTCATCATGACATGGCAGTAAGGTGGACACGTGATACCCAATTTTGGCATTTTTGGTGGCTTAATGGGGAAAATTAGAGTGACACGTGTCACCATTTAGGAGGTGCCACGTGGAGAAATGACGAAAGTATGATGTCATCTCAGAGGTCAGCATATTGAAGGTTAAGGATCTCGTAACTCTTGTGCAAATGGCAATTGAAACATGTTACGGTATGCAGGGGTTCTGAGATTCTCTGGCACATGGTCGTGTGGAGATCAAAGGAACCAAGGGCTAAGCAGAGGTAGCTAAAATACAATCGGTACTTTGCAAAATTTATGATATGATGATTCTCCTATATAATGCTACAGTGGAATGTTAAGCCGATAGTAATAGGCTTGGTCTTATGAGAAATAAAATGCTCAGGGAGCTAAGTGCCAAGGGGTTGAAGGTATCAGAACTGAGTGATATCGTATCATTCCTCTTGTATGAGTTATGATATGTTGTGGCTCTGATATAATAGTGCAAAGAATTAAAAGGATGAATGCGATAGTAGCTAGAGCTTAAATGTAATCCAACAGAGTTGGTTTATATAGCAGTGGGATCTACAGAAAGCGTTGAGACAAGGCAACAAGGACGTCGGTCCACAGAGAAGAAATGAAGAAATGAATAAGGCAATTGTCTACCTTCCGTGCATGTCTTGTAGATTTAAATAAGGAACAAAGTGGTCATTCCTGAGTACTTTCAAGCTCTGTGGAGTAATGAATAAGCATGGGAAGTCATGGTAGAGTGCGTGGGCGAGCTCATATTAAATTCTTAGTATGGAGGATTACATAGGGAGTCAATGAAAGAACTCAGAAGCCTATCCTTGTGTTTAATTCCATGACATAATTCAACCTTTAGATGCAACAACAATAGGAGGAGCCATATTGTGGTACACTCAGACAGTATGGAAACATGCAGCAAAGAAAACATTGTGAAGTGTGCATAAGAGGATCAAAACCATCAATTTCCATCGAGAAAATGGGGGAGGTGTGTATTGTCGAAGAGCTGAGCAGCGAGAGCGAAGAGAGAATTGTGAAACTAGTACAAGATCAAAGATGACAGGCGAGTAGCTGAGAGACTATGTAAGAGAAGGAAAAGGGCTGAGGATATGTTGTTTTGAGCAGAGGATAGAGTGTTTTTGTATGAGACCAAAGGAGTATGTGGAATCACAGTGGATCAAGATCAGATTTTGTTTTTGCAACCAACCAGATTGGTATTTTCCATAATTGTATATGCCTTTGTTTTTAGTTTGAAAATTATATGAAACAGTAGAACAGTGGAAAGAGCAGGTTGTAGCCTACATTCAGAATAGGTTGGTGCCTCTTGGCAAGTGGGTTCTTTCTAACTTAATGGGGTTAGTGCCTTCTGTGAGTGGGTGCTCACAAACAAACTGATGTAATTAAGTATGTTCTTAATTTACATCATAAACAAACAACAATTTGGTGTTTCTTCCCTCTGGATTTCCACATGAAAACACCGGTGTCAAAATGTGTGTGTTTCTCATGTGATTGGTTGTATGAACATATGAATGCTTAAACTTGCTGCTCACTTTCCTTATTAATGAATGCTCTCATAAGTAATAGAAAATAAAAAAGGAATAAAACCATATTCATGAAAAAATATTTAAGAATCTCACTATTACTGATTCTCCCCCCTCTCAGTATTTCCTTATTCCAATAATTGGTATTAGAGCCACGTTCCTTCAAGCATAGCCTAACCACTAGAAGGTAGGTCTCTAAGGAATTATGTCTAGGCAAGAGAGTCAAAAGGCTTACTCATGCAGAATAAGTAGTTGAAGGAATAGATGCAACATGTTGATGAAGGTATGTATACTCTGATAATGAGGAGTTTGTTTATAAAAAAGGAAAACTTCAAGAATCTATTAAGAGCAAAGATAGTTTAGACCTTCTATGAGAAGAAAAACAAGGAACATGTGAGAAATTGGAAGAAGAGAACAAGCAATTAAAACAAGAGTTGCTCAAGATAAGGAAGGAAACTATAAAAAAACATACAAAGATGAAATTATGTCTTTGAAAGTTAAACTAGAGAAGTTAAATGAAAGGAAGAGGTTCTTCAAGATTTGATCCATGAACGGGAAGAGAACTGTCACAGTGTTGAGGCAGAGGTTGTCTCTCTAAGAATGGATCTTGATGGAACGAAGACTAAGAAAGGTTTGAATGAAAATTTTACAGAAGGTAGAAGGAAAATAGATCAGATTCTAAATATCCAAAGGCCCTCAGGAATCAAATAAGGTATGGGATACTCAAAGACATAGGAATCCTCTATGGAGAAGATTAACTTCATGTCCACGGGATTTGAAGAACAATAGAGATTTATAAAGAAGCATCAAGAAATAATAAATAAATACAAAAGAGCAGTGGCAAAAAGAGGAGATCATCAATGGAGAACAAATCAACCAGCTAGACAACCAATGTACCTTCATGCACAAACTCATAAGACTTTCAACAATAGGCATGCCTATTTATTTTATGGTCATTATTATAAGTGTCATATATTTGGACAGAAATTTGTTGATTGTAGAAGGATCAAAGTTGAAAGAGGTGAAAATTCTAGATATAATAAGTATCAGAATTTTAGATCTCAAAACTCTCGTGTTAGAGATCGAAATTTCTTCTCTCCCTTGTTAAGCGAAGTAGAATGCTTCAAATATTATAGAAGTAGGTTTAAATTACTATCTAAGTTCCAAAATATTAGACGGATAGTTATCCAAAAGGATAACGGGAGATGGAAACGAAAGACTAAAAAGAGAAAGCAGTGTGGACTCACTCTATCAGCCCATAATCAAGAGAACATATGGTATGTGGATAGTGGTTGTTACAAGCATATGATTGGGGATAAAAGAAAATCTATGTCGCTAAAATAAAAGGACAGAGGAAATAATGTCACCTTCGGAAACAACTCTCAAGCAATAATTAAGGGTAAAGGAATAGTCAATATTGATCAAAAGTCAAGCACAAAATGTGTTGTATGTGGAAGGTCTCAAGCACAATCTACTTATTGTTAGCCAAATGTGTGATAATGGCTATGATGTGACCTTCAATCCAAGGACTGTGAGATCTGCAACATGAAGAATGGAAGGCTGGTGGGAAAAGAAATCGAAACCCACAATAATGTATATGTGTTTGGTGGTTCCATGGTTAACTGTTACTTAAGCAAAACGAATGAAGCACGATTGTGTCACAAGAGGCCTGGCCATATGGATTTTGACAGTTTGATAAAATTTATCAAGATGGGAGCTGTGAGAGGATTCCCAACATTGCCATGGCCTAATAACTCAATGTCCAAGTCATGCAAATTTGGCAAGCAGACTAGGACTCATTTCAAGTCAAAAGAGTTCTCCTCATAAAGACCATTGAAGCTCATTCACATAGATATTTGTGGCCCAACTAGAGTAAAAGCCCAAAAAGGAGAAAGGTATTTCATGCTGCTCATTGATGATTTTACCAAGGCCAATTGGATTGTGCTCTTAAAACAAAAGTTGGAAGCATTTAAGCATTTAAAAAAATTTAAAGCTTAAGTAGAAAATAAAAAAGACCTAAAGATAAAATTCTTAAGATCAGACAGAGGAGGAGAATACACTTCAAGAAATTTTTAAGAATTATGTGAAGAGCATGGCATTGGGAGGCAATATTTAGTGGCTATAACTCCACCACAAAATGGAGTAGTGGAGATAAAGAACAGAACAATTTAGAAAATGGACAAAGCAATGCTGGATGAAGTAGATGTGCCTCACATATTTTTGGGAGAAGCAACACATGCAACAATGTATATGTCGAAAAAATTCAACTTAGGCCTGATAGTAATATAACTCCATATGAGTTGTGGAAGGGAAGACCTACATCAGTTAAACACCTCAAGGTGTTTGGGAACAAGTGCTTTATCAAAAGGAATGATAAAGATCCTGGAAAGTTTGATTCTCATGCTAACGAGGGAATATTACTCGGGTAATATGCTCAAAGTAAAGGATATAAGTGCTACAACAAGTGAACAAAGAAGATTGAGGATTTCATTAATGTGATATTTGATGAAATAGCTTCACCAACCGAGTTCTCTAAAAGAAATATGAACTCATACAGTGAAGAAAATCCAGATATGAGGTTTGCAGATCTAGAAGAAACATATTCAGATAGTGCAAGCGAGGAAGAAGGCACAACTCCAAGGCCAAATACACCTTCTAGGTATGTATAGAAAGAACATCCTCAGAGAAATATTCTTGGATATCAAATACATGGTGTTCAAACTAGGAGAAAACTTGTTGGAAATTCAAGTTGTGAAAATATGGCTCTATTGTCATAGATTGAATCCAAGAGTCTCAACCAAGCAAGTGAGGACAAGTTTTGGGTGAAAGATATGAATGAAGAACTTGACCAAATTGAAAATAATGACACTTGGGAGTTGGTTCCAAGAACTAAAGAGAAACAATTCACTGGAACCAAATGGGATTTCAAAAACAACCTGAATGATCATGGTCAAGTAATTAGAAACAAGCCTCGATTGGTCTGCAAAGGGTATGCCCAAATAGAAGGGTTAGATTTCAAGGAAACATTTGCACCAGTAGAAAGACTAGAAGTTATTTTAATTTTTCTTTCCCTTTCCAGTCATAAAAACATCAAGGTATATCAAATGGATGTGAATTTTTCATTTCTGAATGGAGATCTGGAAGAAGAAGTTTACATTGAGCATCCATAAGGATTTATACTCACCATAGATAAAGGGTTTATATGAAAACTTAAAAAGGCTCTATATGGACTGAAACGAGCTCCCAAAGCTTGGTGTGAGAGGCTGGATAAATACCTTCAACAACAAGGCTTGAAGAAAGGTATGATTGACAACAATTTATACATAAAGTCTGAAGGCGACCATCTGCTAATTGTAGTAGTGTATGTGGATGATATAATCTTTGGTAGTGACATGGAAAAATTGGGGCATCAATTCGCAAAATGTAGGCAGATAGAGTTTGAAATGTCCATGATAAGAGAGTTTTCTTTCTTGATGGTATGGAAAATCTCTCAATCTCCAAGTGGAGTGCTTATCTCCCAATACAAATACCTTTGAGAAACTCTAAAGAAATTCAGAATGGAGGATTGTAAGCCAGTGAACACACCTATGGTTACAGGCTGCAAATTGTGCAAAGAATATGGGACACCACTGGTAAATTAAAATGAATACAAATCCATGATAGGAAGTTTGTTGTATCTTACATATTTGAGGCCATACATCATGCAAGTTGTGGGTCTTGTGGCTAGATTTCAAGCCTTCCCGCATGAAAGTCATGTTGTTGTTGTCAAAATGATTTTCAAATATCTTCAAGGAACAATAGAATATGGATTGTGGTATGCTAAGAGCAAAGAATTTATGTTGAAGTTCTACACTAATGTTAATTGGGTTGGTAGTCTTGATGACAGAAAAGAACCTCAGGTGCATATTTCTTTCCTCGGAAAATTCTTGGCGTCATGGGTCAGCAAGAAACAAGCCTCCATTTCTTTATTGACTATTGAAGCAGAGTATATTTTTGTTGCTACTTGTTGCATGCAAATTCTATGGATGAAGTAGAATTTTAAATATATTCAGGTATTGTTGACTGATCCTATTCCAATTTGTTGGCAATTGACAAAAAATTAATGTAAATGTAAATTTGGATAAATTGTATTAGTTATTGACAAGTTAGTTTCATATAGAATCAATAGTTATGTAACTAAGGAGGCTTATATCAAACTAATGAATGCCTAAAATATTGTAACGGAGAATCATTTCATTGATTGAATAGAGATTCCAATCCCTTGTCCCACGGATGCTTCCTTGACACTCTGTCAGGGTCTTACCACGTAAATCCTGAGTTATTACTTGTATGGTTGTTGTCAGTTTCATTTATTTCTTGTTTTTGTAACCTCCATTAACTACAAATGGTATCAGAGCCAAAAGAGTTGAGTTGAGTCCTGCGTGATTATTTTTTGGTGGTGTTTCCACTTTATAATTATTTTTTGAAGGTTGCATCTATTTCGGTGGAACAACTTCTGGTGTTAAAGACAAGAAGTCTCTACGTGGACCACTGTTGCTGCCCGTTCAGAATCGTTTGTGTCCCAGAACCTACGTGCTTCCATACCACCGCCATTGTCTGCCCCCTTTGCATGGTGTCTCTGTGTGGAATGATTTATGTCTGCCAAAGGCTGAGAAGGAGGCATGTATTAAAGACTAGAACCTACCTTCTCTGTGTGTAAATACCACTCTACTTTCTGCGTGGAATGTTTTATGTCTGCCAAAGGCTGAGCATGGAAGCGTGGAATGTTTTGCAAAGAGGAGGAGCGTGGAATGGTATGCAAGGAGCTCTCTGTGTGTGAATACCACTCCTGCGTCAACGCTGGAAGAGGATAACCGTGTGTGCCTCCGTGTGGTCAAGGTCGAGGAACTGCGTGTGAGCAATGCCTGTACCAGAACCGCTGCCTACAAATCACTTGTGTGTGAAGGGAACATTGTTTCTAGATAGAGACTTTGCCGTTGCAGCCATTTGGGAATAAGGTTTTGCCTCTGTGGAAGATCCGAGTATTTTTTTTTTAAAATAATTTGAAGGAAATTTTTCCAGGAATTTTTATTTTTTTTTATTTATTTATTTATTTATTTATTTATTTTTTCAGAAATTTGTTAAAATTTGAAGGAAAGAAAAACAAAGGGTTTTTCATTACAATTTGAAGGAAATAAAAACAAAGGGGTTTTCATTAATTTGAAGGAAAGAAAAACAAGTTTTTTTTTTCAAAATCTGTTGAAGGGTTTCTCTGTTTGAAAAAAGGGGGAACTTTTTTTTAAATAATAGAATCTAAAGAGGTTTTTGAAGAAAGGGAAACCAAAAATAAACCCTAGTTGAAAGACTGAAACCCTAGGAGGAAAGAAATGGCCAAGATGTCGAATGCAAAGTTTGAGGTGGAGAAATTCAACAGAAAGAGAAACTTTGCTCTATGGAAACTAAAAGTTAGGGATTTGCTGGTGCAACAAGGGTTGCAAAAAGCTTTGGACAGGGCAAATAAGAAACCTGCTAGCATGTAAGATTCAGACTGGGAGGACTTGGATGTCCGAGCTCTCAGTACCATTAGGTTATGCCTAGCGGATGAAGTTCTCTTCAACATTTTTGAAGAGAGTACAAATTCAGACTTATGGGAAAAATCGGAAAAACTATATATGACAAAGTATTTAACCAATAGAATTTATTTGAAAAGACAGTTGTACAGTCTTCAAATGAAGGAGGGTCCAAAAGTTGCAGAACATTTGAATGTTTTTAATACACTTATATGCCAATTAGCAGATATGGAAGTTAAAATTTAGGAAGAAGACAAAGCAATAACCTTGTTGTGTTCTCTGCTCGAACTATGGGATCACTTCGTAACTTCAATCAGTTTGAGAACTACTGATTCTTTGAAATTTGAATCAGTTGTGGGAGCTCTCTTGTCTGAAGAAGTATGAAGGAAATACGATGCTAAAATAGGTGTCTCAGAAGCCATGATAGTCAGAGGACGGGCAAAGGAAAGAGGAGAAAAAAAAAGGGGGTCTTACAGATCTAAATCAAAGGGAAGGAAGTGTAAGGAAAAATGTTGGCACTGCAATAAAAGGACACCTGAAGAAAGACTGTTGGAAATGACAAGAGTCTGATAACTCGAAGAAGGAAGCAAATTAGGTTGATTCAGGTATGATAGAGGAAGTTTTATCTGCTGAAGAATTATGTATGATAGATGAAACTTCACCTGTATGTAATGTCTCTCAGGGTTTAGAAAGTTGGCTGTTAGACTCTGGTGCTTCTCATCACATGTGTCCACACAGAAATTGGTTTACTTCATATAAATATGTAAATGGTAGTTTTGTGTTTATGGGTAATAATGTATCATGTCAGATTACTGGGATGAGAAATATTAGGATTAAAATGTATGATAACATAGTTAGAACAATAACTAGTGTTAGACATGTACCTGAATTGAAGAAAATTTTGATTTCTTTGGGGGTGTTGGATTCAGATGGTTATAAGTTTACAGGTCAGAATGGAGTGCTGAAAGTCTCTAAAGGCGCCCTAGTTGTTATGAAAGCAGAAAAGGTCAGAAATCTTTACAGACTAAAAGGAAGTACTCATATCAGTGAAGCAGCGATTGTGTCATAAAAATAAGAAGCAGGTACTCGCCTATGGCATCAGCGATTGGGTCACATGAGCGAGAAAGGTCTTCAGATACCGATGAAACATAAATCTCTTCCCCATCTGAAATTTTTGAAGTTGGATTTCTGTAAACATTGCGTGTATGGAAAATAGTGTAAAAAGAGATTTAAAACTGGAAATCATAATAGTTAAGATATTTTAGACTATATTCATTTTGATCTGTGGGTACCATCTCCTGTTGTATCATATGGAGGTTCTCTATATTTTTTTAACATTTATTGATGATTTCTGCCTAAAATTTGGGTCTTTATGCTGAAAAAGAAAGCTGATGCATTCAATATCTTTAAACAATTTAAAGCAATGGTAGAGAAAAGAACAGGAAAATCAATTAAATGTTTAATAACTCACAATGGTGGTGAATTCACTTCAATAGAATTTGAACAACACTGTAAGGATGAAGGAATTGCTAGACACAAAACTGCTATTTATACTCCTCAACAAAATGGTGTTGTTGAACGTATGAATTAGACTCTTATTGAAAGAGCCAAAAGCATGATAAACAATGCTAACTTGCAAAAGGAGTTGTGGGAAGAAGCAATATCCACTGCTTGTTATTTAGTTAACAGATCACCTTCAATAGCAATTAATTGTAAAATTCCTGAAGTAGTTTGGTTAGGTCAGTTTTGTGATTATTCACATTTAAGGATATTTGGTTGTGATGCTTATTCTCTTATTCCTAAAAATCAGCGTTCAAAATTAGATCCAAAATCAAAATGTTATGTTTTTTTTGGGTATGACTATGAAGTGAAAGGATACAGGTTGTGTGATCCTACATTGCGGAAGATAGTCATTAGTAGAGATGTAACAATTGATGAATATTCTCTTTTAAAATCAAATGTTGAAAGAATTGAACAAGAACAAGTATTGCCAAATCAACAAGTTCAGTTGGAGGCTAGAATTTCTGGTGACAGTCAAAAGGAAGAAGAGGCTTCTAGAGAAAAAGTTGTTGAATATACAAAGGAAGCTATTGAAGTTTCTGAACCAGTTCAACAACCAATCACTCTAAGAAGGTCTACAAGGGAAAGAAAAACTCCCAAAATGTATGAAGATTCTGCTTCATCTTTTGCTTTGATTACTGAATATGGGGAACCTTCTTGTTATCAGGAAGCAGTAGATGATACAAATAGCGAAAAGTGGAAAACGACTATGGAAGAAGAAATGGATTCCTTAGCCAAGAACAATACCTGGGATCTTGTAGAACTTCCTGAAGGGAGAAGTGTTGTTGGATGTAAATGGGTCTTCAAATTGAAACGGAAAGTTGATGGAAGTATCGAAAGATATAAGGCAAGATTGGTAGCTGTGGAGTATCAAAGAAGGTATGTTTCGATAGTTATTTCAGTATCTTTTCATTAGGACTTATAAGCCTTTTGCATTACAAACTTAGACAATAATAAGGATTTATAACGAAACATGTGAGATTAATAGGAAACGCTAATAATTGTCATTTCTATGTGCAGGAGGGAGGAAAAACGGAAAGTGGCCATCCCAAAGGAAAAGACAAAGATGAACTAACTGATGTCCCTTTGACGGGAGACCGTGTGAAAACCAGATCAAAATGGACCAACCCAGGAAAGGAAGCAGAGATACCAGCTCAGAGCAAAAAAGGAAAGAAGTGACTTAGGATTAACGATTCTGCGAATCCCTCAGGATCTTAGATCCTGAGGGATTGCTATTTTATCTATTTCTGCATCTAGATATCTCCGTCATCATCCTTATATAAGGGATAGCGTTGTTAGCTGGAGAGGAGGACTTTTTATGTAATTTCTTTCAAGAAAGATCAAGACTATGATCTTTATGTTTTGTTAAAGACTTGAGTTACTGTAATTATAGTTCATGCATTAGTACAGACTTGGTTACTCTTTTATCTTCGAGCCTGTATCAATCTTAAGCGGTGTACCCCTGGAGGCTAAGGGCCCGGCCCTGGAGGACACTTGCTCTTGTACCATTACACGTGGTTTCTGTGTGGTTTGTTTATCGACGTGATCTGGTAATATGTCGTGTTTTAAGAACATTTATATTACATGCTCTGTTATGTTCAATTCATTTAATGCTCCTGCATCATGTTACCAATTCTTTAAGTGTTGGTTAATCTCTACAGGATATTGTCATTCCATTACAGAGTTTTATGCGATTGTGCTTTAGCATTACAACATTTATCTTGAAGAGTTTGATTTCACATAGTTATTGAACTTTTGGATGTTACTGTATTCGTCTTGAGATGCAATCGTATGCTTCTATTTAGAGCGATAACAGAGTCAGATTAAGCACGTTGTGTTTATATGGTTTTAATATTATGTCATCTTGGATCCATAGGTAGTGCTCTTCCATAGTATGTGTACATCTTTTAAGAGTGAAGGATTGATGTTTTCATTGGAGTGATTAAATAGAGTTACAACTTGACGAACTTGGTTACTGTTTATTTCTGAATTGTTGTTCCATTTCAACTGTTGTTCCATTTTAGTTGTTGTTCCATTTCTGAATTGTTGTTCCATTTTAGTTGCTGTTCCATTTCAATTGCTCTTCTATTTCAAGATTGCTGATTTGTTGTTTTATTTACTTTCCATTTCTTAATTATTAAGGACGGTCTTAGGCTGTAGTGAGCATCAACATCTACTACCTAGCTCCCAGACCTCTGATCTGCTCCCATCAATTATGAAAGGGATGGGTTATTTCTACCGAACCCTTGACTGATATGCTGTTTTATTTCATTGCTATTTTCTTTACTTGTCGTTTCATTTCTATTTATTAAGGATGATCTCAGGCTATAGTGAGCGTCAGCATCTGCTACCTGGCTCCCAGACCACGGACCTGTTCTCATCAGTTACGAAAAGGATGGGTTATTGCTACCGAACCTTTGACTGATACATCGCTTTGTGTGATTTAGCCTTTTGAAGTAGTTAGGTTGTAGACTCGCGTCAATTTACTTTTGTAGTTTTAATCAGCTGTACTACAAGCATTACTCTGACAAGTGCTAAGCCTCAGATTGAGACACTCTTTGAAATAACTAGACGTTCCCGGATTGACATATTAATGTGAGGTAACTAGAGGTGAAAGAGACCCTTTTTATAGCTCTACATTTTGGTGTTGTTGCCGGGGAAAGAGTGCAACCATTTGTTTTTTTCAGGGTAGTGTACGAACCTGCTAGGAAGGAATTGGGTTTTGGAAATGGAAGGTAAGAACCTACGTACAGAGCATGTAAAAGCCCTGCTCCTTTGCCCGCTTTCCTGCAGATTTACTGCTATCTGCTTAAGAAGGATTTAATAGTTAAATTGAGTGCATGACTAAGCAGAAAAAGCCGAAGAAAAATCCCAAACCGTTGCCAAAGCCAGAAAAAGCTAAGGGGCTCGTGACCCTTGGTCGATCAACTTTCATAGACGAAATCTATAAGAAATCTGAATCTCAGCCTTCAGTAGGACCCAGGAAAGTTATTTCCAAACAGCCTACTAGCTCCCTTTAGGCCACAGGTTCACCATCTGTAGCCTTCGCTGAGGTGCATAGTCAAACTGACGAACAGGAATTTCAAGAAATTGAAAATTCTATTCCAGAATGATTGCAAGAAGGGAATTTCAGTAATCTTTGTGAAGGCGAAGGGGAAACAGGGGAGACTGAGGAGCCGAGATCTCCTCTTAGGATAACTCAGCAATTGAATAGCCTATACAAAGGGAGTGTGGTAAAAATTATTATTGAAGGGACCCAATCCCCTAAGACAGAAATCCCAGATAGAGGAAGTACTATTAAAACTCTCCCTGTCAAAGACATTCCATCTCAACCTAGGAATACCCTCTTAGATATTCTGGAAGGTTATTGGCACATATTTGACCCAATGGCTCAAAATCCGCCAAACACCCAAACCTCTACATCAAAATACCCCATAGTGGATTCCGCAGCAAATGCCCCCATGAAAGCAATCCCCCTTCAACATATTCCTACATTTCACGGGCTTACATCGGAGGACCCGGATGCATTTTTATTTGAATTTGATGTACTGTGTAGGGGATATGATTACACCACTGACCCCCAGAAACTAAAATTGTTCCCCTCTACTCTGAAAGGGGTTGATTTAAGATGGTTTATGGGATTAGGTGGTGGGGCTATAAATAACTAGGAACAAATGAAAGAATCCTTTTTAAAAAAATATCAAGAATATTGCAGGTCTAGAGAACTAAAAGATGAAATATTTCAGATGATAGCTAGACCAAATGAAACATTAGAAGAATATGTGGAACATTTCCAGTATAATCTACAAAGATCTCCCTATGCATCACTGCCTTTGCCTGATAACGTGTTGAAAACAACATTAATAAGGGGCATGAAAGAGCAATGGATTGAAACATTAAACATTATGGGGAAAGGGGATATTTATCAGGAAAGTTTTGCTCACATAATTGATTTATGCATCAGGAGTTCAAGAGGCAGTACACGAATCAAACCAACAGAACATGATCGGTTTGTAAGAGAAAACAAGATCCCATCAAAAGGAGTAACGCGTGTGGAAATTGGAAATTTATTTGAAAATTTTAAAATTGATATACTAGGAACACTGACTACACAATTGGACGTTTTGCAGGCCAATCAGAAGCAAATGGAGGCAGAACAGAATTTAGCAATCTTCTGCCCCAGATGCAGGAAGAAGCATAGCCATAAGGAGTGTCCACTAGATACAGTCCAGACATGCGCCATCTGTACAAGGGATCACTCTACAGAAAGTTGTCCCTCATTACCTGGACTGAAAGCGGTATATAAGGAAGAAGAAGAAGAACTAGAAGCAGTATATTTATTCAACTAGCGTCGTCACTGGCAGCCGCAACAAACTGGTATGTTTTCAGACCCAGCGTCTTCTTTTCAATATCCGCAATACAATACTCAACAATATAATACATGGCAAAGTCAGTTTCAACCCCCATTTCCAAACTGGTCATCACAGTCATATCCTTCTGCGAACCCGTGGCTAAATCAGACAAGCCAATATGGTTGGTCGAATCCTCCTTATCCCCCACCATACTGGCAAAGCAACCCATACCCACCGTAATGGACTCCCCCCACTTCACAAAGCTTAGCCTGGCAGTCTAACTGGCAGAGACTAACACAACAACCAGTAGGAAATATTCCTCTCCCTCAACCTACACTGCCAGCTTTACAGCAAAATCCCCAATCTAATCTGAGACCTCAACTCCCAGCCCAGCCCAATCCCAATCCTAATAACAGGCCGGTCCAAGCTCTCCAAATTTTAGAAACACCAGAAGAAGGACCTGATCTGAGGGAGTGCAATGATCTGCAGCTAAGATCTGGGCATATTATCCAAACTGAGGGAAATAAAACAGTTCAGATTAAAGATCAGTTACCTAGAGAACACCTATCACAAGAAGAGGATGTGAATAGACAACAAACTCATAATCAAGCAACCACATCCTCTCCCCCGTTCCCAGAACGATTAGTCATACCTCGATCGATACAACAACCTAACTTTGACATTTTGGGAGAATTACAAAATTTGTACATAAAAATTCCATTCCTCCAAGCCATTCAAGACATCCCGATATACGCAGAAACTATTAAAGAATTATGCATAAAAAGACCAAGGAGGAATATAATAGATAATCCAAGAGTTCAAGTAGTCGGCACTTTATCTGACCTATTATTAGGAAAGGAAACACCCATTAAGTATGAAGACCCAGGAAACCCAATAGTAACTGTTCAAATTTACGGTCAAACCTTGCCTAATCCCTTAGTTGATCTTGGAGCTGCAATCAACATATTGACAATCGCTACTTGTCAAAAGCTAGGCATTACATCTTCAAAACCCACCTCCACTCTGCTAGAATTGGCTGATCGATTTGTGGTTAGGCTGGAAGGCATACTACATGATGTCATGGTCTTAGTTGACTCTTGGGAATACCCAACCGATTTTCTGATAATAAATACTAAAACCCGACTTGATGGACATCCATTGATCTTAGGAAGACCTTGGCTCGCTACTGCTGATACCTCTATCGGCTGTCGGCAAGGGAACATGATCATAACCAAGGGGACGGATATCAAGAACTTAGTACTATATCCCCCAGCGCAGCCAAGCATCACAATAGTTAAAACTAATAGGCACCCTGTATCATATCTGTTACACTGAAATTTGTCACCATGACTATCTGCAGTTTATATGGCCCCATCAATAGCCATATTGTCCTCCTTGTCAAGCCCCATACCTCTGCTCTTCATGTCAAAACTTCAAAAAGAGAGAAAGTCACTTAAAAACATGTTTATCTCTGGGTACGCAGGTTCTCTCTACCTTTCCTGCGTGTACGCACTCCTAACACAATGTACCTGCGTACTTGTACGCTCTGTAAGCCAAAGGTTGGGTGCATACCCCTGTAAAGGTCAAAAGGCGCGAGTTTCATCTTTAAAAAGTTACTTGTGGTCACTTCTAGAGCCTTCTAGAAGAGTTTTTGACGTGTATTGAGCGCCTCCAGATGGTTCATGCATCCCTATGATAGAGGAGCTTATCCCATCAAGAGAGGAGCTACCCCATCCAAAAGAGGGAGTATCCCATTGATGTTGGAACTGAAAAACCTCCTCTAGAATACTATAAATACAGGCATTGGGCCATGGGAGGGGAAGTTGAAAGCTGAACATTCTAAAGGGTAAATGCTGCTGGAATTAGGACTTCCATTGTTGACTCGTGAGGAGAGATCACTATCCTTCCTTGTTGCCATATTGGGAGTGGGTGAGCTTGTCAAAGTAGAGGAAATCTCTTGCTGGACCCTGGGAGGAGCTTGCACAACACCAAGGCTCAGGTTGTAATGGTTCCGTTTTGATTATTTAATACAAATAAGTCCATTCTTCTCAATGATTTGTTAATGAATTATTTCATGTACTCCTTGGTCTATGTGATAAATATGCTTTGTTTTATGATGAATATTCAGATTTATGTAATCGTTTGTCTTATTAGTGTATGCAGGTCTTAAAGTGAAGGAGGACCTCATCGGGATCAGCAAGGTTGGACTGCTACAACAAGCGTTGGACCTAAGGTAAGATCGGAAAACACTTGGTTTCTCATAGAATAATGTATGTTTAGAGAAGGATTGCTCTTGTTTGGTTTGTTTGTCACTAGAGAGTCTTAGACTCCCAGGGAGGTTAGGTTTGTCCGCAAAAATAACTCTTTCTGCATGACAAATTGGCGACTCCGCTGGGGAAACCATTGATGTGATTGATTTTTCCTTTGAGCATTACTTTGATCTGAAAAGAGTATTGTTTCTTTTGCTTTTTGGTTGCTTGACTGTGTTTTGGGGTGGCTTAGCTTAGGGTTGAATTAGAACTTAGGTTCTCTTTGTTTTACAGTAGTACGCACCCTCTGCGTTGGACACAGTGCGTACTTGTATGCACTGTACCTGTGTACACAGAGCGTGCACGCACCTGGTTAAATAGGTTGCCTGCGTACCCTGTTAAAATTAAGAAAATTCCCTTTTTTATCACTTTTTCCTTTTAGATTTTGGTTTTCTTAGTCTTTACTGCCCAGATCCACTGGTTGACTGTCAAAAATCTTCACCTGCACTTGTCCATTAGTGTCGAAAGTTTTAGTGAAATTCCTTGAGATTTTAGCCTTAGGGTTTTGATTTTTATATTGGTCCTGTAGTGACTTTGGGTTTAGAAGTAGAAAAGCCTTAGATATCTCTGGTTTTGTTAGTCTTCTTAGGAGTCGGACCAGTCACAAAATCTACCCTCGTGAGCGACCTACCTTTGTGTTGCCTCTTTGCAAAATTTCAATATAGCTTTTTCATTCAAAGTTGTGAATTTCATTTTCTAAAAGAACAAAACGAGATTGAGTTTTTGTTTTGATTAGTTTGTGATTCTGCATAAACTAGTCCTTGGATTAATCATTGCCAAGAAAAACATCCCGGAATCATCCTAGTAAGCTTTTGCCTTCTTAGATTAAGTTGTTAAGTAAAAGATTAGATACATTTCCTTTGATTTCTTTTTGAGTGATTTTTCATAATTGCATAGATCTTGAAATTGCTTTGATTAGATTAGTTTTACCATGCTTTTATTAATAGGAAAATATCAACGATCTCCTTTGCGACATTTGCTTTAGAGTAACATTTGACGTCTTGAAAGAGAAAGGAATTTTTTCGTGAAGTAGAGAGTGGTCTTGTTTTGTGTGTTTTGAAAGATAAAGGAAATTGTTTCTTTGATTGTCTTTTGAGAAAGTTGTGTTTATTGAAAAGATTGCATTCTCTCAACTCTCTTAATTAGAACATTCATTGAAAAGAAAAATTATCGAATCATCTTAGGTGCATCTTTTAGAGAATTGGAGTCGAGTCTATACACCATCAAGTTTCATCTCCATCACTTTGTCTTAAAGAACAGCCATTTAAATCAACGCTTAAAGTAAAATTAACTAGAAATTTTTATTTTCTAGGGCTCTGAAGCACCAACATAGATTTGGCTAGTGTCTTGGAGTAGGTGAGTAATTAACTCTCCAAGACTATTAAAACAAACAAGTAGCTTATCTTGTGATAGATTAAATCCAGCTGTTACATTTATATTCTGGGAAAGCTCCTCTTAAAGGAGAAGCACAAGCTCGTGTCTGAACCAGTGAGGGGATCAATCCTCCCTCGTTGGGAACGACGCTAGACACGCACGTATTACAAACTAAAAAACCTCAAATTGAGGAGCCTGGGGATCACTTATCGGTAAACCTTGGATTGACCATTGTCAAGGAGCCGGTAAGGGGATTGAGCTTGTTACTCTGCCCTTGCGTGCTGTCGGAGTGTAGACTGTTCCCCCAAGTATATTTGTTGTTGTTGGTAACCTTAGTGGCCATAATCTTAGGATTCTACCCAAGGTGACGGTGGTGGGAAGATCCCACTGTACCTGGAGCAGACGTCGGCTAGACTCACTTGGATTTTCTGGGGGGTTCACTTCACTCAGGACGGTTAAAGTGGAGGAACTTGGTCCAGTCTATTCATTAAGCATGTTGCCGGGGTAACTGTTCCACCCGCTCTTTCTGTACTGAATCCTACGAGGTTGGATTTCATCACCAACTAGTGTTTTTGGTCCGGAAGCTACTGTTTGTGATTTGTTTGACGCCTTAGATTTTTAGGCGTGTGTTTCAAAATTGATTGGTTCTTTAGTGACCTTAGGTGTTTTTCTTGAGATTTTACTTTGATTTCGTGTGTAGTAGTTAAAAATCTTTAGCTGTGGCTGAACCACCGAGACACTCCCGTAGACTTCGGGGCGAGTCTCCTGGAGTTATTTCCGTGGCCGATCTATTGAGGCAAGCCCGTAGATTACGCGGTAAACCTCCTGAAGAAATTCGGCCTCGTCTCGAAGGATTAAAATTTCTTGTTTCTCCTGGTGGCACTAGATTGCTTTGACCTGAAGAAGGATACGATCCTGAAGCAGTTGAGGTTTCTGAACTTACTGGTAGTATTGCATCTACCAGTGATATAGGTGAAGAGCCTCAAATATCTGAGCCTGTTACTCCTCCTTCTAGTGTTCCCGGTTCACCTAAGGTAGAAAGAGTCATTACTAAAGATCTCCCCTCTGGTTTAATTTCTATTGAATAAATTGCCCCAGAAGCGGATCGCGCTTCTTATCTTGAAGACGATATACCTTCTCTCGATCTCAGAGAGCATGAATCTATATTTTACAGTCCCCCTCAAGCTACCACTTGGTATCTTTCGTTGACCAACTTTTTGGACAACTCCGTCGGTTTTTCTCCACCTCGTTTTCCTTTTTCACCTAGAGTTTTTACTCCTCCTGCATATATGTCGAGTCCGTCATCT
>APFE031429639.1:2694-13366 GCA_000404065.3 Pinus taeda | reverse complement strand
GGGTGAGACACAGGTGAATTGTCTGAATGACTTCTCTTGAACATATTGGCGACACTAACGATGGATTGGTAGCATTAACCCCAGAGATGGATGGCGTGACGGACCAATGGAGAAGACCAGTGAATGGAAAAACCCAACCCGGCATGGATGGGGAAGGAAAGTGTCATGTTCAAGAGCGACTTGCTACCAATAAAGTTTCTTCTTGTTTTCTTCCCAATTTTCCCCAGGCATTGCTGACCAGTACCTCTTTATTTTTGTCAAGCTTGAGGAGGATAACATATGCTTGTTCTATAATCTGCCCTTCGGGCAAACCTGTCGCTATATTTTAGCGAGCTTAGTGACAGTGAAACTCATTCTCGGTCCTGTTGATGAGGTTTGTCTTCTATTTAGTTTAACGAGTTTAAAGACAAAGATAACTCGGTCTCTTTCAATTTTAAGAGTTTTAAAAGAAATGGAAAGAAGACTCCGAAGATTCTTTTCGTTGTGTAATCCCTAAGTTTCGAAAAAGAATAAAATAATACAAAAAGGATGAATTTTTTGATTAGTTTTAACGACGAACAAGACAAGCACTCGATATTTTTGTGTAACAATCCCTCAGGTTCAAAAAGATTAAAATCTAGAGGAGGGATAACACTTCCGATGCCTTTTAATGAGCCGGAGAGGCAATTGCTCGGCAATCTTTTCATATTTTACGAGTTAGGTGAAAAGAGATTAAAGAAGACTCGTTTTCGAGGAACGAGTGATGGTTTCGGGTAGCAGCTGATTCCAGGTAAGATTTGGAATTTTCCAATCACAGCAGTGGCACAAGGATGGCTAACAGAATCACTCTTCGCAGATGTTCCTCGAAGGGGTAAACAATCATATGGGGGTGAATGATCGGCTAAAAACAGAGTGGAGGTGATGGCGAGAACACGACCAAGGCTCAAAAGCTAGCGATAAGGCATTCACAATGGTTATTTATCTATTCATTTTTTAATGAGCTTAAACATGGGGAGAAACACTTGCTCATGACTTAGGTTTATCTTTTAACGAGCTTGAACTATGTGCTAAATCTGCTCGTGATAAGTTTGCATACCCCCAGCATAATAACGAAAATCGAGGTGCATGCCCCCCAAGCTTCATTTCATTCAACTCAGTGGTTGGAATGAAGGTTTACCTTCGAGATCTTTGAAAGATCGTAATCAAAGACTCGATTTGGAAAGGGAGTCATTTATTTTTTTAATGAGGTTGACACAGTAAAAGAACTATCCTCATGATCCACCATATTTACAGTGTTTGAAGGATGATTAGGGTCACTGGAGTAATCTTCTTGGTAATTCAGAAGATGGGAATGATGGTGGTGATCTTCCCTTGGTGCCTCTTCTATCATCATTAGCTGAATGATTCCTTCATCTGTAGCATCTACATGCGACCAAGGATCTGAAGAGGTGCCATATTCCTTAGACCTATTTATCCAAACACTTGTTGAGCATTGGTTTGCCCCCTAAGCCAAGAAAATTGATTGCTACAATATTTCTATTAGGGCAACGATCCATGCTAATAAAATGTTCAGGAATCTTCTGAATCTTATGGAAGATATCATATTGCAGGTTTCCACTGTGGCCACTTCCGCCATATTGTTTGGAGGCGGTAGGGAAAAAGTACCCATCAAGGCAGGTTCTTTTAGGAGGCCTACTCCGACATTTTGAAGTGATTGAGAGCTTCCATGGATCATTGGAATGCTTCCTGTAAGTTGTGAAATATTGGGGAGGAAGGTTTGTTGGTCGACGATTGTGATTCCTCCTTGGAAGGGAAATGAAATCTTCCTAAAATAGGCCGACACAATGGCGGCCATGGCATATATCTAGGGCCTTCCCGGTAGGATGTTGTAATCAAGGTTTCTGTCAATGACTTCAACATCAATCTCTACTGTTTTTCCCCACAGTTCGACTTGCAAGTTACTTAATATTCCACATGGGGTGTATGCGCATCTATCAAATACTTTCAATGTCATTGAGGATCGCGACAAGGATGGAGACCCTGGAGTTTTCCAGCAACTCATCGACATAATACATGTGGATGCCCCTCATCAATAATTGTTCTATGAACAGTTTTGTTGAGGGCTTTCACTTGAATGAGGAAAGCTAGTTGAGCAGGTAACTGAGGGTTGTATCCTTTATGATTAAAAGATACAAGATTAGAATCCGTTGGGTCAATCCCACCTATTGCTGATAATAAAGCCTACTTTTGGGAGGGGAAATTTTGCAGTACTTCAAGAGTCGATATCACGGATGGCGATTGAGATAAATCCTCCACCATATTATAGTGTTGTGCTACTTGGGCATGAGGATTAAATGTCGATTTGTGTACTACTCCCTTTGGTGGTTTTATTGTTAATTCAGGAATAATGGGTGGCACGACTTCTGTTGAAGTCGTTGTTGAACTACTAGGTTGATCTTTATCCTTTTTGTTCAACATCTGTGGATTCCCATAATCTTTACTCCATATCGTTATTAGAGTATCATTTAGTTGCTTCGATACTGACAACATTAGCACTTGGGATGGTGAAGCATTTTCGCTAGCAACCAGGTTCGTCCCTGGGTTCGGAAACGGATCCATCAGTACAGCCGAGGCTTTTTCACTTTTGAAGAATTTTCTAAGTCTTCTTTATATGGACACTCCTTGGTCCAGTGATCCTCGTCACATATGCTGCATGGATATTTGGGTTTCACATTCCCAGAAGGGTTCGTAGAAGATTTCCTAGGAGATGAGTCTCCTTGGTTTTTCTTCTTCCCTTGTTTTTCTTCTTGCCTCCTGGTTGCTTGGTTTCTTTACCTTTGTCTGTTGACACAACATTTATTTCTGAGGCTAGAAGCTCCTCATTTGCATTTTGATTGGAAACCGTGCAGGCCTTTTTCAATGTGGCCTTTGTGGTTTTATTGCTTGTCGTACCTATCATGCCATCGCCGGCATGAGAGTCCTTGTTTGATTTAGGAGGTGGAGGAATGGAAAATTATGGTCTAGGAGCATCAGGGATTTTATCGTAGAGCGTGCCAGACTGAGTATAGATCAAGTCTAGATATTGTGCATAAGAAATAACTTGCTCTTCAGTGATGACTACCCCCTTTGCCACATCTTCTGTAATAGTGGGTAACAGTGACTTAATAAACCATTCAGCCAATAGCTGATCAGGAACATATGTTTTTACCATTCTACAACGACGCCGCCACTCATGAATATGATCGGATATGTGAGTGGCTGTCATTTGTTTGAAATTAGTAAGTAGCTCAATTCCTGTTTCGTACCTAATAGGTAATTGAAAATGGGTTAAAAAGGTTGTGGCTAGGGTACTGAAGTTATCAAATGAAGCTCTAGGCAGTTCGATATACCACTTTGCTGCTGGACCAGTTAACGTGCGCTGAAAGAGGTGAAGCCGAATCGAATCATCATTGAGAGTGTTTGATGAACACCATAAATGAAATGTCATCACATGATTCAATGGGTCTTCACCCGGATTTCCATTAAATTTAGGAATATCTGATGGAAGTTTTTAAGGAATCATTGACCACCAAGGGGTGTAGGCAATTGGATCGTTTGTTAGTCAACTTAGATCCGGTAACTCTAGAGTTGCCATGAAGGGAAACTGTTGATTCAGGCTTGGTTGAGCATACCCAGGATAAGATAGAATCGTTTGAGCAGTTGGTCTTTGCATACCAGCATAATGCATTTGATGTTGGTAACTTTGGTAAGTTTGATGGGCATAACCATTATGATATGGTCGATACTGCTGCCCATTACTTGCAAAGACTTGTTGCTCATATCCTTGGTAAGCTTGCTGGAATTGCGGTTGTTGGTATTGCACCAGCCATGGTTGTGAAGCCATGGGCTGTTGTCCAGCACTGACTGTTTGACCAAGATGGGGGTTGGTGTTTCCAATTTGAACCTGTGCCATTCCACTTGTGGGTGATTGTGGTTGTGTCGGAGGTACAAGAGATTGTTGTATTACAACCTGGGAAACTTGAGGTTGGCATACAATTGGTGATGCTTGTACTTGTGATACTGCCATAATAGCCGACGTAGTGGGAATGCTTGTCATAGGTGAACTTTGTTGTATTGAGAATACAACTCTTGGTTTTTGAGACAGGACTGGTACCCAACCGCTAGTTGTGATTCCAGCATAACCCAAATTTTGTTGCGAACTCACGCATGGTTGTCCTTCTGGGGAAGACAATGAAAGGGTATACGACCCTCCATACGACAGTAATCCAGTGCTCAAAGGAATAATTTGCCTTTGGGGACCAGTTTGCCCAAATTGACCTTGTGATGGATCAATTTGTCGAGACTCAACGTAAGAGATTCCAGATATAATTCCGGACGAACAAACAGGAACAATCCATACTATTGAAATAGTCCTAGGATGGACTCCATCCAACGATTGAAAACTGGTTGGGACAGATGGTACGCCGACGAAAATTGTCGGAATAGTAGAAGGAGCTTCCGCTGTTGCTTTGTCGAGTGACACAGTCCTTGATGTTGACGGTTGTTCATACATATTAAGTCTATCCAAAAGATTCCTCAATGATTCTTCGGGAAATTCTGAGGGTGGGTGAATATTCTTTGATGAAGAAGGATATAGGGCGATCCCAGCTCCAAGTTGCATTGGAGTGCTAGATGGAGGATCTTCCACAATCTCTTCTATGGAAATCAATCTAGGAGGAAGAGGCAAACCGTCAGGTCCGTAAAATATTTCTGGTGCCTAAGAAGATGTAAGTTCTACAGCAGCAGAGGGTTGGGGAGTAACACCTTCCGAATCGGCCGTAGACAGAGCCAGTTCAGGGATAGAAGTATTAACCGTCACACTAGGATCAGTTGTAATGTTCTTTTGTTGTTGCGGAATTTCTTCTGTAGAGGCAGGGATTCCAGAAATGTTCGGAGTAACCGAAGTCTCTGAGGATGTTGGAGTGCTTGCTCCAACCAACCTAGGGGACCTTGACCCAGTTAAACGAGTTTGCTTCGTCCAAAATGGCTTCGCTTCCGGAGTCAACGATGGTTGACTCGTAAGTCTTCGCGAACAATGGGGTTTTGATTGACTTTCTTCCACGATTGCGGATTACTTGATCAACTCAAAATAAAAAAGGGAAAAATGTTTTCGAATTAAATGAATTTTAGACACTTTGACACAACTTGTTTTTTCAATTTTAAAGAGTCGAGAAGAAACAAAAGATGACTCTAGTCGCCTTCGATTTTTATTGAGCTTGAAGTGACAAGTGCTCAGAGGACCTTTTCCTTTAAGGAGTCTGAAAAGGAGCAAAATGGACTTTTCTGGAGATCTAGGCAGAGAAAATTACCAAACCAATCATAAAACTGCAGAATACTTTTTACGGTACGACAGTCAGTCTTCCCGAATGCTGTGTTCGGTGCATTACGATCGATAGGGCGACAGACACGGCTTCCTAAGAATAAAGGATGCAACCTATTGTGGTCTCCCAATATATATGCGACGGTACGTGGGAGCACAAGTCCGTACTAGCACTTGGCGTCTCAGAGTGGAGGAATCACCCAACCAACACTGAAAGCAACAATTACCAGGCTTTACGACGCCGAAATACGTCTCTTGCCTAGACCTCTAGATGTTGTGCGTTAAGTTCCAAAGCGTTGTTAGATTCATTGGATTTATTTTAAGTTGATCTTGCTTAATAGTTTGCCTTTCAGGTTCACCACATGTGTATGTATAATTCCTAAATGCAGTCTAAGATGATAAACAAACGTTTTATCTTCTTTCAGCAATGAAAATCCTAGCTACTAAAGGGAAGAAAGTCAAGCATCTTTTCTTCACAGAGCACAAAGCACACGTTAATATGCACAGTCCTAAATCAAGCCAAGCATTCAAAATGCAAATGCACATGCATGTATTGGTTTCAACTCTCTTAATGTGTAAATGATGCTAAGAAAGCTATGTGCAAAACTGAATTACTTTTAAAGCAACTGTACTCAACAAAATTCTTTTTCAAAACGAAGTGAAAGCAAGAGAGACACTTTGCGATTTTGAAATGGAAATTGCTTTTCGACACTTTAAAACTAGTAATTCAAAACTTATGCAATAGTAACTGTATAATCAAGTATCTAAAACAATGGAATTGCTTTCTAAAACTGAAAACGAAAACTACGACACTTTCAGATCTAGAGACGACAGTTCTACTATGCTACTTTTTGCAAAAGAGAACTAAAACGACGCACAATACATAAAAAACGTTTATAGTTCTTTGCACTAAGGAGGTGAAATAATGCAAGAGAAGGGGGTATTCACAGAAGTGCACTGATTACAGACAACAAAAACTCTTGAATAAGATTGAAAAGAGTGAGAAAAATCCACAGTCGGAGGGTAAAACCAATCCTCCCTGACCATCGCACCTGTTACACAGTGAACTCAGTATGCAGCGCACCTACTCCATTCGGGAAGTGCGATGCATACATGCTGTCTTGAAGGCAGGGTGTGATGGTTGCAGTGCGATACTTTGAACAAGATTTCACTCATAGTTTGCAATCTAGTTCAGGTGTTTAAGCTGAATAAGTAAAGATCAATGTATGTAAAACACAGGGGTGATCTAAGAGGTTACTAGAGCCACCACTCAGGGAAATTAGATTGCTCACAGATCTATTGCTTAATTCATAAACAAAACACGGAGATTGACTGAAGCAACATTGATCTACTTTAAATTTGTATGACAAATGCAGTTTGAAGGCTAGCTGGCTTGACTTCAGGCTCCATCGTATGTTTATAAAAGAAACAAGGATAGATAGGCTAACAAGTAATCTAGTCGCTCCCCAGTGGAGTTGCCATTTTGTTATATGGGAATAGTGTCCACACGGATGCTGCTATTCCCACTAAGATGGGTGGCTATCTTAGAAACAAACAATCAAAGTCTACTATTGATTCATTTGATGAAAATAGATGAGAGGAGAACCAAGAGGGCCAACCTGAGTCTTGCGCTCGATTTCCTCTTCTTCTTGATAGAGTTTTGCCACTTGCTCTTTGTCTGCTCAGCTTCAAAAGGACCTGTAGAATTACAGAAACATACTACTATGCAAGAAACAAGGGTCTAAGTTCATAAATAATGCAGGATCAGATGTGCATTAACCATATACAAGCATATATAAACAAGTACACAAGAATATGGAAGGAAACAAGAATAACTTAATTCAGATGAAAAGTAGCAAGAAGATTACAACCATGTGCTCTGACACAGCATCATCCTCCAGCTAAGAATCCCTTCTTCACCTCAAGCAAAGCTAGATCACCCAACACTGTGAATGTACACCAGAATACCAACAAAAATTCTCTATAAGTTACCAAATTCTAGCCTCTGGATCTGTGATGAGGGATCCATATGTAGATGATTACAGAGAGGTGAGTCATCTTTTGGGATCTTGATTAGTGTCTTCTCTCTGATATTTCTTGCTTCTACTTGGAGAATGATGATCTCATACTCATCCCTGGTTGAAAATGGAGTGGCAAGTGTCAGAGGGGAAGCTTCTGGAAGATTCCATGATCTTCCACCTCGCATTTTTGTCCTTGCCATTTGTCCATTCCAGACCATCTTACCCTATAGAGGAGCAAAACAATAGGCATTTCACCTTGTACATTGGGAAGGTGATATGCATCACACCCTCTGCATTGAGCTTTCAGTATGGTCCAGTTTTGACCATTTATGAGCAGTTTTCAGTGGAGAACTTCTGGGAGATGATGTAATCAGTTGACCTTGTTCCTTTAGGCAGTGAAGCAACACTTTTAGGGACTTAAGATCCCTCAGTTTATGGACATTCATGATTGGGGTTGAAGTGCCCAAAAATTTCAATAACACTATGGTAGTTGCAAGCTTCTGGTAGAGAATCATCATAGTAGCAAGCTTATTGAAAGTCCATAAAATGATGACTATGGTGATTGGTAGTCCAGGTCTAGAAGGAATCATATGGTAGCTACAGGCTTCTGGTAGAGAATCATCATAGTAGCATGCTCATTGGAAAAACCATAAAATGATGACTATGGTTATTGGGAGTTCAGGAGGAATCCCACGGTTGTTGTAGTGCTCTATAGATAATCATCATATTAGCAAGCTTACTAGAGAAGCAATAAAATGATGACTATGGTGGTCGCGAGTTCAGGATTCCAGGCACAAGAGGAAGAGTCAAGGAGAAAAGAATGGCAGAGATTTTGCAGCCATTTTATAGGTAACATATGGCCTTAAATCCTACATCGGATCCTCTCCATTAGAAATTGCTCTAAAAGAGCATTCCAATTGTGTTTGGATTCCTTAAAATAGACTCTTGGATCAAAATTTATGGTCTGTGAAACTCAGGGTCTTGAAGTCCTATGAAGGCCAATATATCGGAGGTTGGAATAATATCGAAACATCAGAGCACGCTATATCGGAGGTCAGAATAGAGAAAGGATGAATATTGAAGCATCAGAGCAGGCTATCTTAGAGTTTGAAGAATATCAGAACCTCATAGTAGGTCATATTGAGATAAAGGAAGTTGGAGGCCTGTTGAGGGAATTGCTCCCCTAGGGCTTTTGGGTGGAAACCCTAGCAGACTGAAAGTTGTCTAAACAGAGAAACACACATTCACACAGCCATTATGCTATGATAAGCAAATTCTATAGTAAGAGGGGGTACCTCAGGTCCTACGTTCGAGAAGTTCCTCAAGGGTCCAAACCCTTCTTCAAGTCCCTTTCGCTCCTTTGTCCTGTAAAACAAGCAATTCCAAAGAATACAACAATATATGGACGAAGACTTATAAAGAAATAATCTTCATGTTATAAAATAAGGTAGTTAGTTATGAACTTTAAACAACCATTCACATATGAATTCAAACATGAACATCATAAACATAAAGAAGAAGCATATCGGGAACCAAGACGTGTTTCTTTATTATAGAAAAATAGAATGTACAAAAGGAGTAATATCACTTGAGTAACCTTTCGCAGGCTCCAAGCAAAGCTTCCTTCCAGATCCGTCCAACCTCAAGCCTTTAGCATATCGCCTTCCAAGACTCACTCCATGATGCCATAATTAGTGGATGAACATCAACACACAAGGAAACAAGGGTTTCCTGTACAAATGGGGGAAGTACATAAGGCACAATGGTCTTCAGACCTGGTCAGGGGAAAAATTTTAGTATAATAACCTCTCTCTCTCTTCTCTCCTCCCTTAGGCCTTCCCTTTGAGGTCTTTTTATACCTCTCCCAAAGTAGTTTTTTAGTTGGGAGTTGGTTGGGAACAGTTGAGCCACGGGCACTAACAGGTGATCAGCAGGTAAAACCCGCGATCTCCACCCGAAAATAAGGAGTTTTATATTTTTTTTAAGTGTTTTAATACATATACGCGGGTTGGGTATATGCCTACTTGGGTATACACGGGTTTAACTCAGGTTAATGTCGCGTACAAGGAGTAAAACACTGTTTTTTTAAATTTGAGACCAGGTCTGGAAGGAGGGGTTGCCCTAGGCCATGAGTGCAGCATCACAAACCATAATAGTGAGATTTGGAGCTATAACAGATGCCCCCAATATAAGAGGTCAGAAGGGGTACATGATGGCTGAAATATATTAAGCAAGTACGTGGAAAGGAAATCTGCCAAAAGACGAGGAGTACTTCACCAGAATTCAGCCTGCCAAGCCACAAAAGAAGATCAGAAAGAAACACCGTCAGAGGCAGGCATACCCATGCTCAGAGAAAGCAAAGCATGTCCGCATATCAAGTACAAGCGGATTCACTAAGTATACAAGTATAAATGACTAGAAAATACATAATGGATCATCTAATCGTGATCGAACAAGTACATGTCTGAATATCACATATAAAACTGTCAATGATGCTGAAAGATACAACGGATCACTGATATCAAAGACTGATCCCAAAAGGTACCAACTGAACATGATGGAAAAGGATGGTACTACACTGCAAACTCAGGTGTCAGCATATAGAATTTCGCCATGAATGACTGCAACATATAAGGTGGAGTGGTATAAACTAGCAGCAACAGGAGCAATTGTCAAGTGAACCAATGAATGCTGATACAACCTGAGGTCTTCACCAAACTCCATGGTACATTTCTACACCATGGGAATAAATGATCTGAAGTCGACCATGTGAGGAATCGTTTGATTACCGGTCATTGATGTATACCGTTAACAAACGCGAGACTAGTCACCGATAATGATAACGAGCGTAAAGGTACCCAGTACAAACTAACAAGTGCGAATAAATGAGCTAAAGTCAAACACCTATAAGAATCTATTGATCAGGAGACAATGATGGTTTCCCACTGTCGATAGCAAAGGATCTGCCACTAATGACTAAAAACCCCAAGGTACTGCCAAATGGACTCTAGATCTTTGCCCCAGAGAAATGAGTCGGAGTCGATGGGGAAAGATCCGCTAGAAGGAAGGCATTAAGGCATCCTTCATCAATCTAGCGTGAGTGTAACCCGTAGGCCAATAATGTGGAAGGAATTGGACGAAAGAGATGTAGTAACCTAACCGAAGTACATTTCTGGCGTACACAAGATGTGGCTAGCGCACGGTAGAAACCCTCTGAACCAACCAATAATGAAAGCTGACACAGAGGTGAGGTATCCACCAATAGGATCAAATGGAAACCAAGGTACTGCATGAATCCCAATGTGTGATAATG
>APFE031429638.1:0-11078 GCA_000404065.3 Pinus taeda | reverse complement strand
TTCTCTCATTTTCTTCATCAGTAATAGATTGTGCAGAATTACTAGTAGATGCTTCAGAATTCTTACCTTGTATTCTTGTGTCTACAATGTTTGGTTCATCTCCTGAGTCTAACCCCAAATCTTTCTGAATAGCTGCAACAATCTTCTTCTTCTTTCCCTTGAACTTCTTAGGTCTCAGCTCTGGATGCAGAATCCAACAATGCTCATCATCATTCCCATCATTTTTACAGTGAGTGCATGAAGCTTTGCTTTTCTGTGCAGTGTTAGCCTTCCTTGCTTTCCACTTCTGCTTTGTTTTCTCCTTGCTCTTTCTTGCAATGGGTTGGGATGGTTACCCAACTTATGGATTTCCATTCTTTCCTCGAACTTCTAGATGAGTAGCTTGTATAGATACCTCATCTATACTAGTGGGATTAAACATGAGGATGGTGTGCCTCATGTAGCTGTGTAGACCACCAATGTACTTCGAAAGAGTTTCAAGTGAGTCTAATGAGATCCTAGAATCAATGCTCTCTTTCTAAATTCTTGAGTGTACCCTTGCACACTTTGCCCTTTCAACTATCGAAGAGTCTGCCAACTCATCAAGGCTTGTTGCATGTAGGCCAATGGATAGAACTGATTTTTTATCGCAGACACAAATTCACTCTATACAGAGATGGTCTTACCATGTCTTTTCATGTCAGCTTGGGTTCTGCCTTCCCAACAAACCAAGGCAGTGCCTCCAAGGCGTAGGCTTGCCAGCTGAATCTTGCTCTTGTCTGAGTTAATGTTCTGCACTCTGCAATACACATCAATTTGTCTAATCCAATTGTCCAACTTTTTTGCAATTAACTCTCAATCATATATAGGCAAATCAAATTTAACATCTAGCTTAATCAAAGATGCTTTCTTGTTATGTACAAGACTATTAAGAGGTGTGAGAAAGCTTTCCTCTTTCCCTTTTCCTTTTGAGTGGTCATGGAAGTGTGATTCATCTTCTCCTTTGTCTTGTTTAGAGCCTGATGAATCTTCATCCTTGTATTTTCTAAAGTCCTTATACATTTCTTCTACCATGGACTTTATGGCCAGGAAACTTTTTATGAATTGAGGGTCTGGTCCCATAGAACCTTCCTTTGTTATTGTCTTCCAAGGATAGACTCTCCCAATTTCAGGATTAGTTTTGACCAAATCTCCTTCTCCTAATTTGAGCTTTGATCTAGTGAGCATTCACAGCTAAATCAACACAAGATTTTCTGACCTTACAGCCTAGAGCTCTGATACCACTTGATCTGGAAATCACCGTTTGAGTGATCTCAGTTAGAGAATTATTGAATGGAGGTATTACAAACTCATGTGCTGGTGTGTGTCTATGTTATTTTAGGCAACGAATTGATTGGATTGCAAAATACATAGACACTGGAAAATGGAAAACAACAAGAGAAACACAGTAAGCAAATACAAGAACACAACAATTAATAAGCAGTTCACCCTATCCTACAGGGCTACGTCTCTGGTCCAGCTTTCAGCGGTGGCCTTCTTTTATTGTGTCTTTAAAGTAGAGAATTACAATGAGGAGCTCAAATTGAGTCTCCTGAAATAGAACAATGTTTGGTAGGGTGGTTCTTGGTTCCCCCAAGCCACTAGAGTACACAGACTCTTTTCCTTACCAGAACTTGACCTTTCTAGTCTTTAATGGGAGGAGCCCAATATGGTACTTGATTCTTGACAAATCCCCTCAGGGATGGCTTGAACCTCTCAAGCTCCCTGGTGTTTGACGTTGCCTTTGGTCAGCTCGACCTTCTGTCTCTCTGCTTTTTGCTTCACTGTCTTTTCGCTACTATGACTCTGTCTTCTTCTCTCTGGTTCTTCCTCTCGGTGTTCTCTCTCTCTCTCTCTCTCTCTCTCTCTCTCTCTCTCTCTCTCTCTCTCTCTCTCTCTTATATTCTCTTCTCATGGCTTTAAAGCCAATCGATCTCATGATTGCTTGATTCCCCTTCCACCTCCGTCGGATCGCCTGTTGTTGTTCACTTGGAATTCCCTTTCTCTGCATCATGGTCATGGGCTCACAGGGAGTGGCCACTTGTCTTCTTGCGAACTGCGCCAACTTTTCCTCGTCAGTTCGGTTCTTCAGTTACATCATAGAATGAGTCATCCGCCACCTCAGTGGACAAATCGGACCTCAAGTCCTTGTAGATCTCAGCTTAATCCCCTGTCAAATCTGGTTCTTTCATCGGGCACATTCTTATCCATTAGATCTGGAGCCCCCAGATCCAATGTCATTCGCACATTTCACGCGGTTGACTTGCTCGACCGTTAGCATGCGATGAGCGGCAATTTTCTCTCTCCTTCACCTGACACACGTCGGGTGTTGAATGGAATCGCTAGGTTTTAGCCAAATCCGCTTACCACCCAAGGGTACCCCTGATATACCTTCAATTTTGGAGTGCGGGTCCCACCTTTACCCTTTAGAAATTTCCCCACGGTTTTCTCGACTTCCATGCGACTGAGTGCTTCGAGGCCTTTCCTTCTCGAGGGGTTTTGCCCAAAGATCAAAAATTTCCTCCTTTTCCCGACATGGGCTTCCCAAGTGCCAGTTTCGCCTCCTACGCAATCTCCATGGGCCTTGGTTAGCGCGCTTTGGCCGAGGTCCTCATCATTCCACACTAGCTGCCAACTGCTACTGTTCATAGGTTTTTTTGATCGCTCTGTGCTCTTGAGTTTGAAGTTTGTCCTGATCTAATACAGTCATGGTACTTTTATTATTCTTCATGGATCCAATTCGGATCAAGGGTTGCTGGTGAGAAAAATGTCAGGGAATCAAAAGAGGGGACCTTTAACATTTGGTTGATTTTCTAAGCATTAATGGTAATCAACATGTCTGCATTTTGAGCCATTGCTACTCTCTATACAGATCCATAATGGGCTTGGCACCAGTTTATCAGATCTTGGAAGCTATGAGTTTTTGGGAATGAAAAAAGGGGCAAATGAGTCTCCCAAAACTTGATTTGATCCCCTTGATCAACGTATTTTTGTTTTAACCATGGGTGCAATTCGATAAAATCGAATTCACACTCACAATCTGAAACTTTAAACAGGGCATCAACCAAGGGAATCCACTCAAGATCAACGGGGGCGATGGAGGGGCTTGCTTCTTCAACATTTTTCTAGGTTTTGACTATGGGTGCGATTATGCTGGAAGATGAGCTTAAAGTGTATTGAGATCGATGACGAAAGGTTGCAGTTGCTTTTTGAATAGGGGTGATTTATAGAGGAAGGGAATTAGCAAGAAATAGGATTAGAGGAAAGAAAATGATTATCATCACTTAAACAGGTTATTTGTAGGTAATTTACAATTCACCGTTTAAATGTTACCATAGGAGATTTATTACAGGAATGGTAATTTTACAACGGGTTTATAGGAGTTAATGGCCAACAAGACAGGAGCGGTGTAATGGATAACTACGTGGCAGTAACTGAGTGGACGGAGGGCAGTGGATAAGTGAGGTGGTGGATGAGCGGAGGCATGGAAATGAATGAGGAAAAGCGGACGTGGAAGGCGCGGTGATGAATGAGTTGGCAGGTCAAAAATGCCAGTGGATTTCGTATGGTGAGCGGTTCATGATTTTGGGCTAAGGGGACCTGAAATCATGTCGTGCTACCATGTAAGAGAAAACGAGTGACCACTAAAACCACCTTTTCGGGGGGTCTTTCCCGCATTAATCAAAAACAGTGAAGTGGGCCTGAAATGGATCCTCCGTCGTTGATCTCGGTGGGGTTGATCTTGACCGTCGAAAGTTAGAGGTCGCTTAAATGGCACTTGATGTGACATTTTGTGGCTTCTGACTTTATAATAAAATCATGCATTGTTGATTATTTGCAAGATAATAAATTTTATCAACATAATTAAACCCCGATTAAGGAATTTAAGCATTATTTAAACTAAATAACAAATTTCAAAGGTGCATTTGAACTAGCAGCCTTAATTTTTATTTTCTAAAGAAAATATTTTTTGTTTATTGCTTATCTAACATTTTATCATTTGCCTTCCTTTTTTTAGAGCAACTACCCTAAAATTTTATATGATATGGACATAAAATAATAATAATTCCTAACATTTTTTACTTTCAATTTTCCTTTTGGTCCATATCCTAGCTTATCATTATACAATGGTAATTTTTATGTTTTCAACTAATGGCTAACTTATCAAAAACAAATATGCTACAACACCCTATTCGAAATAGAGGAAAAGGTAGAAATAAATTTGTATCCAGGTGAGATTGACACTCTAAAGCTAAATCATTGGCTGTAGCAATTAGAATTATATTTAAGTGTTCACCATATAGAGGAAGAATAAAAGACTTCATTTACTCGTTTGAAATTAGAGGGACATGCCTTAACTTTGTGGGTAAGAAACACGAAAACCTTGAGGTTGGAGGAATATCATCTAGGGGCTAAGTGGGAGGGTTTCAAAAGCCTCATAAATTCACAATTTTACCTTGTCGGGTACATAGAGGACCAGTGATCTGGTGTCACTATTTTAGGCAAAAGAAAGGGTAGATTGTACAGGAGTACTCCATAGAATACAAAAAAATGGCCATAATGTTGGGTATCTCCCCAAACAACCTAGATGTACTCCTCAAGTATTTGATGGGTCTACACAACCATCTACAAAAGTAATTGCTGTTGTTTAAATCTAGATCGATGGACAAATCTTACATACATGAACAATACCTAGTGAAAATAAGCGAGAAGAAAAGGAAATCGAGTGGTTTGAAGCAGAAGGAACACCAAGGTGCTTCTAAGAAGAGGAAGAAGAAGTGGAAAGGGTGAACATATAAAAGGACAGAAGTCACAATGCACTAGTGCAAAGATCCCAACAACCACTACAATAATTGTAAGATTGATGGTTGTACAAAGGAAAAGTGTTGCAAGTTGCATCCAAAGCTTAACTTGAAGATAAAAAAGAAAGATATAAAGAAGAAGAATCTCACGGCCACTGATTCAAGTAACCAGGTTGAAAATAGCTCAGACGTGGATGAGAATATCATCTATACATCAATGCAGAATGAGGTAAACCTAAGTAGCCTTCAACAACAAGAAGAGAAGGAAAAATTACCAAACTATTCCACATAAAGATACAAGTCAAGAAGAGAAAGATTGATGCTTTATCTGACTTGGGAACACAGGAAAATATCATTGTGGCAAAGATAGTCAACAAATTGGGATTGGAAGTTCATGATCATACAAGCCCATATCCATTAGGATGGGTGCAATGTTCTAGAAGTTGTCGCAACTTCTTCTTCACCTCACTTGCTTTTATAGTAGACTACCTATACACCCCATTTGTTTGGTAATGGGGATTTTGGCAATAGATGCATCTCATGTTCCACTTCTCTCTTGGGTGGTAACCCTTTAGGTTCCTAGAAAACATCCTCGTATTCTTGTAGCAACTCTTCTAGTTGTTGTTTTGGTTTCGAGTACACCCCTCCATGGATGACTATTCTCTCACTGACTCTTCTATTGATTGATTTTCTCTTAAAAACAATAAAGAATACTTCTTTCTAGAACTGGTCATTTTTTGTGCTTCATTCGCACTTATAAGTGAAAATTTTTACTTATCCTTGTGTGTCTTGATGTTGAAGGATTTTGAAGGATTGTGCCACAACTCAGCTCTATAAAACCCAACAAATCTAATCTCGCGAACAGATCTACATAAAATATTAAATTTACTAACACAAAAATAATTTACCCACATAACACAATCTCCTACCTTATTTATTTATAAAATTCTCACATTTTTCTAGCTTTTCCATGAAGGACTCTGATACCCTCTGGACCTCTTTATCTAAACCAGAGGAGGAGGAGGATGATAGATGGAACTTTGAATTGTAGTGAAATAACTATATATCTAAGGTAGTGCCCCTGGAACAAGTGTACTAAGCGAGCCATAAGATAGTCTACCATTGTATTCAAAAGTATAGTAAAGACAATGGTGGGACTACCAAATCTCTTCACAAGTGCTTGGAATCAGCTCTTAAAGAGTTAGAAAGCTTTGGCTAAGTGTTTGATAAAAAGTTTTAATGTGAATGTGAATTGATTGACAAAATACTTGCATGCAAAGTATTAATGCTTTCTTATGAAGTGGTTATTGGAATGAAATTAAATAGAGAATGTTATGATCACATTGATAGTGTTCAAATCATTATCATGTTAATAGGGAAAATTTCAATTTTGTGGGTTTGGTTTTTTTGCTTATGTTGTATGTATTAAACATAAATTGGCACTCAAGTAGGGGATCTCAATGGTCAAGTATCAGATTATTTTTGAATG
This sequence comes from Pinus taeda, assembly GCA_000404065.3. NCBI lineage: Eukaryota > Viridiplantae > Streptophyta > Pinopsida > Pinales > Pinaceae > Pinus > Pinus taeda. The sequence goes on along the minus strand of APFE031429638.1, from coordinate 4,769 downwards.
TAAACAACTTCATGATAATTATTTATTGTTTTACTATTAAATTGTAAAAGATTCAACCCCTTAGTGGTGCCATGGGTAATTGTGGATCATCCTGAAACCCTCTTTCCTTTAAGGATGTGGTTCAACGTTGTGAGTCTAATTCAATCACTTCAAACCCTTTATGCCTAATGATACTATTATGGAGAGATTCAAAGAGGTTCTCAAGTTGGTGGTTACACATTTGCTTTCGTTTTACCAACCCTCTTTGCTAATCTATATTTTCAATGGTTTATAGCCTTCTACTTAATATTTTCAAGGATATACAAATAAAATAGAGAAAATTTGAGCACTGTAGAAACCCATGAACCACATGCCTCACTTCTTTGTACTTGCATACATTTTCAATTCAAAGAATGAGAGCAGAGAAGCCCCATGTTCCAGCTAGGCTTTCTCTCAAAAGGGTTTCTCGATATATAACTCGTGTCAATTTTGGTTTGTGAAATTTTATTTTCTTGATGTATATTTTTTTTAATTATAATTTTCATGCATACAGAATAAACAATAATTAATAGATCCAAAAATCTAAGGAAAATAAACCCTCATAATGTAGATTTCACATTTTATAATATATTTTAGTAGATTTGTTATGAAGAATTGTCATGTCGAATATCCATGGTAGTTTATGGTTCATATTGTATCAACGCAGGTTTCTCTGGGTATACTAGGGGGATTTGCATGGGATCCATATCAATTAAGCAAAAATTCACAAAACATTAGTCACGGCCAAGAAATCTGTGAATAACCATCCTAATCCCTCCAAGGAGAGGTTTTCATGAAAAGAAGCACAAGTTGTAGATATAAAATATATTGTGAGCCTCATGGAATCCCTAACCAATAAGATCAATATTCGGAGAAGAATGGGGTTCCTCAATTACAGGGGAGATCAAGATATCGAGAAGAAATAACGGAGTTGAAGAAGGAACCAAAAAGAAATTAACCTAGTTTAAGTGATGTGAACCATTCATAATCCCTATGTTGTAGCTCTAAGATGATAATGGTCAATTGATCATGCCAGAGCATCTAAGATAATTGTTTTGGGGTTTTGGGTTTTGGGTTTTTATGGAGGACCAATACATAAAACAACTTATAAGAATGATGTATTTAACCCTTTAGATAGTACTAATAGATAATCAAAGGGTTGTTATTTAACTCAATGCAGTGATTTAAATTGACAAAATGTACAAAAGGAACTGTAAGGAGATATGATTAATTTAAATTTCAGATAGAAAGATAAATCATCATAAGTGGGAAAGCCTTTGACCAATTTTCAAAATTTAAACAAAACATGCTTAAAATTACATAAGATACTGACAATTTTATGATTTAGAAGGAGCCTTTCAGACAAACAATCCAATATCTCAATCTCTTTATAATAATAACTTCAGAAGGAATTTTAAGAATAATTGCAACACATTTATTCTTACCTAATATCTCTGTAAAACTTAAACATATGCAAAATGAACAGAGTGAATGAAACACATGAAAGACTTATGAAAGATAATGAGACTGTATGAGATCAAATTCAGAATCCTTTGCTTTATTATCAGTGATCTAGAAAAAGTTTGTACATCGGTTCTTACAAAATTTCTTATGGAAGGGTTCGACCCTTGATAACTCAGAAATATAGTTATTTATACTAGCTTAGGACTAGACAAAATATCTTAAAATATCTTAAACTAATTTACAAAAATAACTTGATATAAAATAGGAAATATGAATTATTGCATGACTTGTCCCTATTTTGATGTAGACTATTGGTAACTGTTCATGGTTGTTCCTAGATGTGTTGATGTGTTGTATGATTCATCCTTTTTCCTGTTTGGATAAAAGGCTAATCAATTATTTCACACAATTGATTCCATTTATCATCAGATGGAATTTCCAGATTTACCATCATTCTATAAACCTCATCAACCTCAGTGTACTTTTCAGAGGTTGGTTTTACTAGAAAGAGGTTTTTGACGTCAAAGTCTGATGATTAAATCTAGCTCCAATGCTTCCAAAAATTCCTTCCCTGTAATCTGTTCCCTTCACTTGTGCAAACTGTGCTTTATCAATAGCAATATTATACAACTTTTCACTGTAACTTTCTAGTTTTATTAACTGATCATTAACAGATGTTAATTGTGGCAACCCTTTCTTACTTAACCTACTGAACTTTGAATGAAACCTTTGGACATCAATGTCCAAAGCTTTACATTTGGTTTCCAGCTGAGTCAGTAGGTTCTTCTTCTATAGGACTTTCTTTATCTCTAAAATGGTACTTGTCCTATCAGTGATATTTATTTCCTGTAGCTCTTCCTTGCTTTTAGAATTCAATACCTTGATCATAGATGTGGCTTCTTTAGGCTTTGTATCCAAGGCTTCCTTTCGAATTTCTATCTTAGTCATGCATTTCTCAATTAGTTCACGTCGTTCAAAAATAATTTTAACAGAAGGCCATATTATGAAACAAAGTTAGAAATATTAAACCAAATGTCTTCTTTGGCTTGGGTCAAGGTATCTGCCATGAATGTTTGATCTTCTAACTATTTGACTTTCTTCTCAAGCCGATGTGTCCTTTGCATCTCTTCGAAATACATTGTATCATTTTTTATCTTGTTATTTTCCAAAGCCTAAAACTTCTGAAGCAACTTGTCATATTGTTGCTTTTATGCTTGCAGCTCCTATGACAAATTTGCATTTTCTGCTGCTAGGGAAGTTTCATTACCTATAGAAGACGAACTGGTTTCTGCTCCAGTGATGGGAGTTACTGTAACAAGCACTATGGTCAGTTGTAAGGCTTCCTTCTCTTTAAGTGGTTTCTCAATACGTTCCTCCATGGTTTTAATCTGCATATTCTACTAAAAAATAAGCTTTAACAAATCCTCTTTATTTTTCACATTTTCTGCCATCTCCTTGGTCTGTAGGTCCTTAGTAGCTGGCAACTTTAATTGTTTCCAGAGAGCTTAAATATCTACATTCTTCTTTTTTAGAATCTCCTCCACTACCTTGCAATCCTTGGGATCATACCCAATCTTTACAATAAGTTCTTCCAGCGTTTTTAACTTATTTTCTTTAGCTATTGATGACAGTTTCTCTATCTTAAGTTGAGACTGAGTATTAGATAAAGTTGTTCTTAGTTTAGAAAGTGTCATGACAGTGGTGGTCATTTTTGAGAATAACATTTCTCCTGATTGCATGTGCATTTCCATTTGATCTATAGGGTGAATCTGATTTGCATCAAAGGATAAAATTTTCCTTTTGTAGTCATCAATTGACTTAGGAAATGGAACTTGAGCCTGTAGGAAGGCCAACTGCATCCTCCCTTTCTCACTGTCAAAGGGAGAGGGAAGTCTGTGTTGTGATGTAGATGTCTTCTTCCAAAATTGGATGTATGTATGAGCCTTAAGAGTCTCATTATTCTGCTTAATCTCTCTGTATTTAGAAAATCTATTGACATCTCCAGCAGCGTTGGCCTCTGTAGATTGGATTATTTCCATAGGTTTCGAAAAAAAATAATTGGGATCTGTCGTCCCTATTCTTGAGGCTTCTTCTTGATCTCCAAGATCAATAAAGTCTAGTTTCCTGCTACCTGATGACATAATCAATCCTATATTTAGCTTCTTCAGCTGAATAATGAAATCTTTAACTAGGTTTGTATCAAATGTAGTCTCCTCTGTAGTCCTCTTTAGTGGATTTGTCTTTGTCACTAAAGTGTTCACGTGTGGTGTTGAAATAATATTTTCATATGCTTCCTGTAGAGTCCCTTCAGACCACTCCTCCTGGTTCGTGTATTTCTCTAATTCAGGTCTAGGAGTGTGGTTGTATGGTGTAGACTTCAGCTGAATTCTTAATGTTGAAATGATCCCAAAAGGATCATAAGACCAAGTAAAACTAAGCTTGGTGTTCATCTATTTTAACAGTTGATCAACTTCCATACCTGCAGACCTGGTATTGCAAATAAAAGATCCTATATGGGCCTTGAGCTTGAATTATGACTTCTTCTTGGCTGAAACAAAATGCAGCTCATCCATGTCAATCTTTTTCCTTATGTATTCCAATGAGAAAATTCTCATTAGCACATACTTAGGTAGTTTGTAGGGAGCTAACTCACTACCATAGACTTTGATCTCAGTATAATTATGGTATAAATACCAGTCACATGTCTTTGTCTGATAAGATAAGTGCATAGTCTTTTTGATTTATTCATTAATCCTGGGTTCTGTCTGATTGTTGATAAGTTGAAGAACTGGATGAATGAACAAGTCAATGAAGTTTGAAGAGGTACACTTTGTTGAATTGGCTTTGAATAACTCTTTCCAATAGATCGTTGATTGATCCATCCCTCGATCATCCTACTTCTGAAGTTGAATATGCAATAAATCACCTCTTTGAAATAAAAACATATGAATAATCACAAAGGGGTATCTGAATACTCCTTTATTAGTGAAATGGATTAGTTGTTCATGAATATTATCATCCAAGAGCTGGCTGTAATTAAACATGAATGTTGGTTGAAATTCTACACTGAAAATGGAGAGGAATCCAAAAATGGATTCTTCTACGATGTGATCATTCTCATACCCTAGGAGGTAGGATAATAAAGAGGTAACATGTCTAGTGGCTTCAGGAAAATTAGAATATGGTTAGAGTGGATTTCTTTTAGGCAATTTGGCATCTTCAGATAAGAAAATCTAAAAAATAGCAGTTCTCTGTGGAAAGGTGAGTTTGTTGTAAAGATCAAGGAG